>PISX010002520.1:0-158483 GCA_004024625.1 Mellivora capensis | reverse complement strand
ACCCATCTCCTTTGGAGGTTTTGGAGGCTTTGGAGAAGGGAGGGAATGAAGCCGTAGGAACCTCTCTGCTTTTGGTTTTGACGGCTGAAACTCACATCTGCTTACCCTTTCATGTGTAAACCAGTATTCGCAATTACTCCACTCAGATGTGTAAAGAACACATAGTTTCTTTTCTCTCTGAATCACTCCGATATCTCTTACGAGCCTGCACCTGCTGGGTAGCAAGAGGGAAAAAAACCAATTTTAGTTCAATAGGTTTTAAAATGTAGTCATTCAGTGATTTAAGCAGTTTCTTTAGGCCTAACTCTGTGTCTTTGGGTTAAGGTGCAGTCTTTCAGTTTCTTCCCATCTTGTGCTTGCTTCTCTCTAAGTGGTGTTTGTGGTTGGGAGACCAGACCCCGGGCTCGCTCTCATGGCTGCTACGCTATTTTAAATACGGTGCCCTAACAAGGGATTTCACAGGGAATGGGAAAGAGCTGTCTCGCTTTGATTCTCCTAATTTATTTCATTCTCCTTCAGGCAGAGATCTGGACGGGAGAGGTCAGGAGAGGGTAAGGGGACTCCAGGCCTGGCATGTGGCCAGCCACTCCTCCTGGCATCTGGCTGGAAGAGGAGGCCTGCCAGCTTCTATCACAAGCAGAGGAATCTGTCTTTGTACTAAGGGGGAAACTCTCAAATCAGAGTGCTTGGTTCTTGAACTCCTCAAGAGTGTAGAAGACCGAGAGGTTGTTTTTCAAGTTTGTAGTAACAGTCCTGACCAGCCTGAGGCATGACGCCTCCAGGCAGGCCTCTGGGATATGAGCT
Source organism: Mellivora capensis (assembly GCA_004024625.1). Taxonomy (NCBI): domain Eukaryota; kingdom Metazoa; phylum Chordata; class Mammalia; order Carnivora; family Mustelidae; genus Mellivora; species Mellivora capensis. Next base: position 157,679 of record PISX010002520.1, on the reverse strand, counting down.
GTAAGAGGGATTAAGAGGGATTGAAATGCTATGTTTGCTGGATATTATCTGTAATATATCAATGTAAGCTTGGGGTGGTGAAGGGGAGAGTGGGGTTCTAGAATGTGCTTAGAAGGGCTCCTCAAAGGAGGGGCAGTGTAGTCCAATGTTTATAAATGCATAGACTTGGGGTCCAGACTGCATTCTGCTATTTCCTTCTAATTTGGACAAGTTTATTTGTTTGGGAACTCAGTTTCCCCACCCTTAAAATGGAGGATTAGATAATAGCAATATCTAACTCATAGGATAGTTACAAAGTTACCGTTTTTGAAGACCTCTGACTTTCGCCTATCTCATAATGCTAGCTATTTATTTTTTTAAAGATTTTATTTATTTGAGAGAGTGTGTGCACAAGCAGAGGTGGGGGAGCTGTAGGCCAGACGGCAGAGGGTTAGGGAGCCCAACACAGGGCTTGATAACAGGATCCTGGGATCATAGTCATTGCTGAATGTAGACCCTCAACTGACTGAATCACCGAGCCCCTCCCGAAATGCTAGGTATTTAGATGACAAACACCTATAACGGATTTTAAGCCATAGAAGCTTCTTATGTATGATATAGGGGAAAGAGGTTGGATTTTCAAAATAACCTGAATTATATGATATCAAGCTAATTATTTGGCCATCGTGATACTGGTTCTGAAAAACGGGGATGATCATATCATAAGAAAGCTGTCGGAAGGGCACCTGGGTGGCTCAGTGGGTTAAGCCTCTGCCTTTGGCTCAGGTCATGATCTCAGGGTCCTGGGATCAAGCCCTGCATTGGGTTCTCTGCTCAGCAGGGAGCTTGCTCCCCCCCCCCCTTTCTCTGCTTGCCTCTCTGCCTACTTACGATCTCTCTCTGTCAAATAAATAAATAAAATCTTTAAAAAAAAGAGAGAGAAAAGAAAAAAGAAAGCTGTCGGAATTAAATGAAATAATGTGCCTGAAACACTTAGCAAAAGTTTGGCATGGGGCACCTGGGTGGGTCAGTGGGTTAAGCCTCTGCCTTTGGCTCAGGTCATGATCCCAGGGTCATGGGATCGAGCCCCGCATCGGGCTCTCTGCTCAGTAGGGATCCTGCTTCCTCCTCTCTCTCTGCCTGCCTCTCTGCCTACTTGTGATCTCTGTCTGTCAAATAAATAAATAAAATCTTAAAAAAAAAAAAGTTTGGCATACAATTGAGGCTCAACCGAAGTTTCGTCCCCTTTCTCCTCATGTCAGTGACATGTTCTCTTATAATTGTTTACTGTTACATCCTCAATCAGGAATTTTAAACTTTTATAATCTCCTAACTTCCAGCACAGAGAAGCTCTGTGGATGTACTGACAGATTCAAATGAGCCTTCAGATCTAGGGCTGAAGACCCAAGCCTTCTCCGCATCGAGTGTGGCTGCTCAGAGGACAGTGGCTGTCTTCTGATCTTTAACTCTTACAGGCATACATATTTTTCTCTTCTCTTTATTAAAGTGACACTGTGGTCCCTTGGAGGCATTTATGTCTGCTCCACTCACATTGCTCAACCCACACTTGGAGAGAAATGTGTTTGCATAAATACTAGCAGATGAATTTTTTAAATATCACTTTTTCTTTCCTGGCACTCTGTGAGAGAAATGAGCAAATATAAACAGAAGAGTATCACACCAGAAATACAGCAGATGGATTCCTGCTGGAGATCTGGACTTTCCTGGAGTTTACACATTGGGGAGATGCAGGATTATGACAAAATCCACTTGTAATGTTCTTGCTTTTTGTTTCTTGGGCACAATATTAATTGCTTAATGAAGACACTTAGTGTATACTTTCAGCCCAAATTTCCCCTCTGGGGAGTAAGCAGGATGCTGTAAGCACTCTCTGCAGGAGGGACTCTCTCCCTAAGCCTAGCATAAATCAGTTTGATTGAGGAATCAAGACAAGAGAAAAAGAGAATGCTTATCTTCACTTCATGCTGCAAGAGTTGGGGCGAAAGGAAACTCCTCACTTCCCAAATCAGATAGCTACATGCTTCCCAGCCAAGACTTTATTATGAATATTTTAAAAACAGAAGCTGATTGCACAGACTCCCTGATCAATCCTGCTTTGGGCCACCTCAATTCAGATGATACATCCAAAGAAACACATCTATACCTGGGGAGTTGATCACAAAACATCCTGAACTTCTTTTTTTTTTTTTTTTTTTTAAGTTTTTATTTATTTGACAGAAATCACAAGTAGGCAGAGAGGCAGGCAGAGAGAGAGGAGGAAGCAGGCTCCCTGCTGAGCAGAGAGCCCGATGTGGGGCTCAATCCCAGGACCCTGAGATCATGACCTGAGCCGAAGGCAGAGGCTTTAGCCCACTGAGCCACCCAGGCGCCCCACATCCTGAACAAAGCCACAGACTTTGAAGTTAGCCCTGGGTTCTAATCTTGGCTCAAACATTTATTAACCATTTCCCCTTGGGACGATTATTTCACTTTTCTGCGGTTTATTTGCCTCATGCAAAATGGGGAAAATAGCACTTAGCTGGGGATTGTTCACATTCCTAAGTGAAATAATCACTAAGAAGTGCTTGCTATGCAGCATGTTCTCCTCCATGATGCTTGGGAACTATATTCTATAAGACACAGGTCTTGCCTTTGAAAGAATACAGCATTTGCATGAAATATTTAATGACAACCATACACAAGCGTGAGCTATTTGGTAAATGGTAAATTAGACCCATAGCAGACTCTGTCCATCCTGCATGCTGCCGACTCTTTCTGCTTCTGTCGCCCCAGCTCTGGTGCTCAAACCATACCTTTCCAGGAAGTGGCCCCACCAGGAAAGCCCCAAAGAAATCAGAATGCTCCAGTAAGAAGTTAGAATAAGAGACAGACACTTTGTGTTTTTTTAAACGAGATCCTCAGCTTTGTCACACCAAGTGTAGCCCCCATCCTCCATTTTACTTTTCTTTCCACTCACTGGAAGTATTTTTTGTTATTGCCAAGGTGCCGGAAAATATGGAGCTGGAGATGGAACCGTGGCCACATCTGGCAGGGAAATACACAGCTAGATGCTAGTGACATTGCCTGAAGCAATTTCTACATCCTTCAAGACCCCTGTACCAGAAATCCATGAGCCTTACAGCTCAAGACAGGGGAGATCCCCTATGGGATCTGACGGGCAGCTCCTACATGTTATCCTATAGGGACCTCCCCAAGCTCTCAGGTGACAGATCCAGATACTGGAAGAATTTATTGCATGGCTAAGTGATGGGCTGATGGGGAAATCTCTAAATTATGTACATTAATTAAATAAACACTCAGAGTCTTAAAAACAGGAAACAAATAGAATGTCCAAAACAGAGCGGGTGATTAAGTTAACTCTATGGGTTAAGTTAATTTTATATATACAAGGAAAGTTACGTAACCATAATTAATAATTTTAATAATAACAGAGTTATTATGTATATAACAGAGTTATATATATAATAGTAACTAATAATAACATAATTTTCCATATGAAAGCAGGAAAAAAACCAGTAAGATATATTTAGCAAAGAGCGGTGTACAAAATTCTATATACGGAATGAGAGTGACTGTGTTAAAAGAATAAATCTATGCCTGTAAAAAAACTGGAAGGAAGCACTTTAGCATTTGAGTGTTGGGACTGTGGCTAATTTTTTGTGTCTATGTTTATTTTTATAACGAGCATATATTGTTTATAGCATCTTAAAAAAGCGTTTTGAAATGAAGACTTCTGAGGCCAAGAATATGGACTTCCCGGAGGCGATTTGCCTGCATCATTTCCAAGAAGGATATTCAGTAATTCACCCCTTGCCTCAGCTGGGTGAAGGTCAAAATGAGCAGAGATAGCACTTTTTAGGAACTTAAAGGGAATCAGAAAGTTTGCCCTGATCAAGTCTTGAGTTCTGGTCTTTCTTTACAGGGACTGCAGTTGTTTTCTCTTTGGCTGCCAAGCTTTAAGTCTCCCTACTTCCTCTGAGATCAGGCTTTGCTCTTTCCAAGTCCTGGCATCTGGTTGTGCACTTATGCGGGATAGGGGCAGGAGTGCTGCGGGAGATGAAATCCAAGGCTGAGGCAGGCCCCCCTGCAGGGTCAACTGAAGCGGAACTTGGCTGCAGGCATTAAAAAACCCAAATCAACTTAATTTGTTTTCCTCTGTTCTTCAGCTAGTCTCCAAACTTCCTGGTTTTGTCCTAAAATGAGAACCAGACAACTTGTGAGCAAATCCTGTCATTCCCCCTAATCTGAGACAGCCTATCTCAGGGGACATTTTATACAATTTTTTTTTTCTTTTTCCAAAAGATTCTTCTGGAATCTCACATTAGCGGTACTGCGTGCCTCTTGGCCCTTGTTCCTTGCGCACGTGGTTTTTCTTTTTGGCTTCTTGTGACAGTTTAAGAGTCTTCGAGAAGGATTGTGGGCTGGCCAGCCAGATCCCCATGAAATCAGACCATTTGACATGTTCCAAGGGCTCAGCCTCCTCTCCTCTTTTTTCACTTAGACAAGTGTAAAAAAGTAGGAGTCGGGGTGCCTGGATGGCTCAGTGGGTTAAAGCCTCTGCCTTCGGCTGGGGTCATGATCCCAGGATCCTGGGATCGAGCCCCGCATCGGGCTCTCTGCTCAGCAGGGGGTCTGCTTCTCCCTCTCTCTCTGCCTGTCTTTCTGCCGACTTGTGATCTATCAAATAAATAAATAAATAAATAAATAAATAAATAAATCTTTAAAAAAAAAAGTAGGAGTCATGTCCTAAGCAGGACACATGCCCCTGTGGCTTCTCAGCGAAGCCTATCCTGGTGGAGCAGCGTCTGCGGATCCCTCGGGAGAGCCACCGCCAGGGTCGGCCATCGGCCATCGTGTTCACCCCCATCCTGCCCGCCGCCTTAGCCTTGGGCCGGCATCCAGCTCCACTCTTACGCTTCAAGATCAGGGCTTAGGGAAAATAATGCATTCTAAAAAATCCCGACTGACCGAAAAGTACCAAGAAGTCATTTGGGTTACACCCTGACTCTTGTCACCCAGATACCACATGACCAGAAAGGGAATGTCCCTGGAGCAACATCATTGTGTCCCTGATTAGCAGCCTTGCAGCAACGTGAACAAAGAATTCCAAGCCCCGGGACCCAGAACTTGTAAACAGAAGAGGAGAGCAGTCAGGTGACTTATCCAGCTGAGTTATACCAGACAGCCCAGTATTAGCAGTTCCTGAGGCCCTGCTCTTAGCCTGAGTCAGCCAGGGTGTGACAAGCCACAGGGCTGATCTCACCTTTGCAAGCCAACCAAGTTCCCTGCCCCCTCCACCCACTGGGTGGCTGTCAGCCACCTCTGCCAACTTGTTCCTTTAGTTTCTATTTTTCTCCTTCTCTTTCCCTGGGCAGCCACCCCCTCTGCTATTTATCTCCTAACATGCCCAGCCGATCTTCAGAGCTCTGCGGGTTCAAGTGCGGTGACTCATTTGTTACTTAGGGTATTTTGGGTTTGTTACTTCTCAGCCACTTTACCAAGAACCACACAGAGCCAAAACAGAGAAGGGAGGAAATGGGGGCGTGCAGATGGGAGGGGGGGGGCAGAAATCCAAAGCTGCTATGGAAAAATTCAGCTGAGGTGCCGTGGTCAAAGCTTGGACTCCGAGAACGAGGCCATTCCAAAAGCAACAACGGGAAGGAAACAGTGCTTTGATTAGAACTTCATTGAGAGGCCTGAACACACACCCCGTAGTTCTCCCACAACAGAGATGGTGTGGTCAGGAATCCAAAAGAATCGTCATTGCTCTTTGGGAATATCTATGAACAACCACACCCAAACTGTGTCCACTTGGCCAGTGCAAGGTAGAAGGGGGCAGCTGGGGGACAACCAAACGCCACCTGCAAGATACAATCGAATCATTTGCCCCAAGCCTCAGTCTCCCCCTCCCCAATACCCATGTGCCTTTGGCTCAATCATCTAGATTTGCTTTGTGGACAATAGCCATGGGGAGTTGCTGGTGTCCTGAGTAGGCGCTGCTGATGTTGTGAACAATGGAAAAATCACGTGGGACAGGTCGGCCGGAAGATCCATGAATGTATACGTTTGAGAGACTTCCAGAAAGTTGTTGTTTAGAAATTAATTGTCCCCCTGGCCCCAGCCCATGCGGTACACGACGCTTCTGCCTAGACTGTAAGTCTCTCGTGTTCTAGTCCCCGTAGCTTCAGTAAGACTATTGAATTGCTGTTTGCAACATTTGCCATCCGTTTCTGGTTTGGGGCTTGCAAGATGAGCATGCTGAGCATTTTCATTCCTTTTTAATTATTCATTCTTGACTTTAACAAATATTTCCTAAATGCTTAATGTTGGAGGCAGGCCTCGAGGTCCAGAGCTGGGGCATGAGATAGAGCCCAAGCTTCCGAACTCTAGCTGGGAGGAAGAAGCTGATGAGCAGAGAGAGAGGACAGCTTCATGGATTTCATGACAAATCTCATGATTGTTTAGTCTGGGCTGTCGAGTCTTTCTTATGCAGCACGATAGGTTGCAACGGTACGTTGTACCACAGCTGCTACGTGCAAACCATCTTCCTGGAAACAGTGAGAAGTACAAAGAAGCTATGTGATAGAAGTGCTGTATCAGGACGACAACAGAGAAAGACGGAAGGATGCAGGTCTCCGATGGCATCGTGAAGCCATCTATCTCAGCCCAGATGACAGCAAATCAGTATCATAGAGATCACATCCTCTGAACTACAAGAAAACTTACTTTAAAAGTTACTTTTTAAAAACCCTTACTTTCATTTTCATAAATTGGGAAATTTTACAATACTTTTAAAGAACATTAGGAATAAGTCATAACTGATGGTTTAAAGAAATACATATTTATATCATCTTATATATAACTAAGATTAGGTAATATAGAAGCAAAATAAAATATATTTCAAGACTTGTTTGATGCAGGAAAAGCTACAGAGAAATTACAGAGAGAAACTACAAAAGCCTTAAAATGCTTACTTAGGAAAGAAAAAAGTCTAGAATTAATGAGCCATGGGTCCAACTCAGGACACTGGTAAAAGGAACAATAGCATGCACACAAAGGAAGTAGAAGAAAGGAAATAATATGGAAGAGAAATTTATTTAATAGGAAACAGAGACACCTGGGTGGCTCAGGCAGTTGAATGTCTGCCTTTGGCTCAGGTCATGATCTCAGGGTCCTGGGATTGAGTCCTGCATCGGGCTCCCTGCTCAGCAGTGAGCCTGCTTCCCCCTCTCCCTCTGCTGCTCCCCCTGCTTGTGCTCTCTCTCCTTCTCTCACTCTCTGTCAAATAAATAAATTCCTATGGGAAAAAAAAAAAAGATTTTCTCCTTCTGCCCCTCCCCCAATTGCTTGTGCTCTCTCTAAAATAAATAAATCTTAAAAGAAGAAAGCTAGTGCTTTGAAAGACTAATAAAATTGACAGATTAAAAGGGGGAAAATCACTACATATGTACTAGATTTTTTAAAAAGAGAATGTTAAAACTTCGTTCAACTAAATTTGAACAGTTAGATGAAATGTCCAGTTCTCTATAAAAGTGAAACTGACCAGAACTGACTCAAGAGGAAATAGAAAATCTAATTAGAGAGCTATAGCTATTTTTTAAAAGTTGAATTGGTAGTTTAAAAGTTTCCACTACAAAAGTGAAACAAAATACAAAAGAGCTAGAGCAGTTTATAAGCAAATCTGACAGAGATTTGTCACTTAAGAAAAAGAGAAACATAATCCCAGGCAATCTGTTTCAGAGAACAGAAAAAGAAAAGATGACTACAACTCATTATATAAGGCTGACAGAATTTTGATATCAAAACCAGACAAAGATAGATAGAAAAGGAAAATAATTGACCCATCTCTCATAAATACAGATGTAAAAATCCTAATTATCTAGTAGAAAATTAAATTCAGCAACACACTGGAATTAATATTTATGATCTGTTTGGGTATATCCCAGAATACAATACTAGAACATTAGAAAAGCTATTAATAGGGGGGCCTGGGTGGCTCAGTTTAAGCTTCTACCTTCAGCTCCAATTATGATCCCAGAGTCCTGGGATTAAGCCCCTCTTTCCAGGGAGCATTCTTCTCCCTCTCCTTCTGCCTGCCGCTCCCCCTGCTTGTGCTCTCTCTCTCTGTCAAATAAATAAATAAAAATCCTTAAATATAAATAAATTGCTCTAAAGGCATTAGAAGAATGTAAAATCGCTCTCTGTGTCAAATAAATAAATAATATCTTTTAAAAGGTTCTTACTATAATTAGCTACATTTATATATTAAAGGAGAAAACAACCAAATCATCATCGTAATGGATGCAGATAAAACATTTGATAACATTTAATTCATGGTAGAAATTCTTAACCAATTCATTATGGAAGGAACTTCTTTAACTTGATAAAAGGTGTCCACCCAAAATTTATTGCAAACAATATTTGTTAGAAGCATTCCCTTTAAAGTCAGAAATAAAACAAGCATGTCTACCATTACTACTTCTATTAAATTGAGTACTGGGTGGAAAAATTGAGTACTGGAGAGCCTAGCAAGCAACCTTAAGATAAAAAGAAATTAAATGTGTAAGGATTTGAAAAGAAAAACAAACCACTGTTACTCCCAATATATGTATTATATAGGAAATGTGAGATAATCTACAAACTATTAAAATAAGAGAATCCAGCAAAATCCATAGAAACAAAATCAAAATGCAAAAATCAACTGTGCTCTTATATAGGAGAAATAAATCATTAGAAACTGTAATTTAAAAATGACATTTCCTAGCAGCAAAAAAAAAAAAAAAAGATTGACTCTAATCAAAGGATGTATAAAACAATCGTGGAAACAGATATAAAATAATAGTGTTTTTTACATAAAAGAATACCTCAACAGTTACTGAGAGGTACTGTATTTTGTCAAAAGAAGACACAGTAAAGATGTCACTTCTTCCCAAGGTAATTTATACATTTGCTGCAATTCCAATCAAAATCCCCAAGTGTTGTTTTGGTTTGTTTTATTTTATTTTTTGAATGGCACTTGATAAGCTCAATCTAAATTCAGAAGGTAGTGTATTCAGAAGGTCATAAATAGGCAACACAATTTTGAAGAAAAACAAGTTTTGGAGCATTTGCCTTACTACATATCAAGTTAGTGTAAATCAACACAAGATGCTGTGCTGTTTGTTGCTGAGGAAAGGGGGGGAAGCAAAAAATGGACTATTGGGACTTATCAAGACAAAAAGCTTCTGGACAGCAAAGGAAACAATCAATAAAACTAAAAGGCAGCCTATGGAATGGGAGAAGCTATTTGCAAGTGACAAATTTGATAAAGGGTTAGTATTCAAAATCTATAAAGAACTCACCAAACTCAATACCCAAAAGGTAAATAAGCCAGTTAAGAAATGGGCAGAAGACTCGAATAGACTCTTTTCCAGAGAAGACATCCAGATGGCCAACACACACATGAAAAGATGCTCAACATCACTCATCATCAGGGAAATACAAATCAAAACCACAATGAGATACCACCTCACACCTATCAGAATAGCTAAAATTAACAACACAGGAGACAACAGGTATTGGCAAGAATGAAGAGAAAGGGGAACCCTCTCACACTGTTGGTGGGAATGCAAGCTGGTGCAGCTACTCTGGAGAACAGTTTGGAGGTTCCTCAAAAAGTTAAAATTGGAACTACCCTATATGATTGAGCATTTGCAATACTACACATTTACCCAAAGGATACAAAAATACAGATTTGAAGGGGTTACATGTCCCCAATGTTTATAGCAGCATTATCAACAATAGTCAAAGTATGGAGAGAGCCCAAGTGTCCATCAGCTGAAGAATGGATAAAGAAGATGTGGAATACATATACTATAGAATATTACTCAGCCATCAAAAAGAATCAATCTTGCCATTTGCAATGGCATGGACAGAGCTAGAGTGCATTATGCTAAGTGAAATAACTCAGAGAAAGACAAATACCATATGATCTCACTTATATGTGGAATTTAAGAAAGAAAACAAAGTGAACATATGGTAAGGGGGAAAAGAAAAAGGGAGAGAGGGAAAAAGACATAAGTGACTCTTTTCTTTCTAGAGATTTATTTATTTATTTTAGAGAGTGAGAGTCAGGGAGGAGCAGAGGGAGAGGGAAAAGCAGACTCCTAGATGAGCACAGAAATCGACATGGGGCTCAATCCCACGACCATGAAATCATGACCTGAGCCAAAGTCCAAAGTCAAACACAGCCTACTGAGCCACCCAGGCATCCCCACCATAAGTGACTCTTAACAACAGAGAACAAACTAAGGGTTGAGGAAGGGAGACGGATGAGGGATGGTATTAAGGAGGCACTTTTGATGAGCACTGGGTGTTGTATGTAGGGATGAATCACTGAATTCTACTCCAGAAACCAATATTATACTATATGTTAACTAACAAAGTTAAAAAAAAAGTCTTGTTTTAAAAGAAAAAAAAATATTATGCCATTGACCAAAAGGTGGGCAAGCCATCAATGAAACATGATGAAAAGCCCAGAAACTGTGCCAAACATGTATGGAAATTTATTGTATGACAAGTGGGTGGTGTTACATATCACTTAAGATATGGGGCTAAGACAGTTGGCGTCCACATAGAAAAATAAAATAAAATTACGTGGTTAGCACAGACTACGTGCAAAAATTAATTCTAGGTGGATTAGATTCCTAAATGTCAAAGACAAACTTTAAGACTTTAAGAAGAATATATGGGAGAATATATTCATGATCCTGGGAAAGGAAATGACTTAAAACAAGATACAAAATTCAGGGCACCTGGGTGGCTCAGTGGGTTAAACGGCTGCCTTCGGCTCAGGTCATGATCTTGGGGTCCTGGGATCGAGTCCCGCATCGGGCTCCCAGCTCAGTGGGGAGACTGCTTCCCTCTCTCTCTCTCTGCCTGCCTCTCTGCCTACTTGTGATCTCTACCTGTCAAATAAATAAAATCTTTATAAAAATAAAAATAAATAAAATCTTTAAAAAAAAAGATACAGAAAGCACAAGTCATAAAGGTACAGATTATATTATATTATATTATACACTATATTATGCTAAAATTAAAACTTCTTTACACCAAAAAGACTCAAAGTGGGAAGTCAAGCCAGCAGCTAGCAGTATATGGACAATGTATAGATGCCCCTAAAATTAGCATTATGAATTATATATATCGCAAATTAAGGAGAAAAAGACAACTCACATGGAGAAAAATGGGCTAAAGACTTGAACAGATACAGAAAGAAACATTAAAACCATTAAAACTGGTGAGTACTCATAAGGGAAAATGGCCAAGTGTTTTGTAATCAGAGATAAATTAACGCAACCAGGTGTCATTTTAAACCTGTCAAATGAGTAAAATTAAGGGAAAAAAAACCACATCTGAGTGCTGGTGAGGATGTGGGAGTGCATTTGGGGACAGCTTGCTGTTTGTGTCTCCCTCTCCTGATTAGAACGTGAGCCCCGGAGAGCAGGGACTTCCTTCTGTTCTCAGGTGCTCTCCCCAGTGCCTAGAACAGTGCTAGAACTTCCGAGAGGTGACAGCAAGCACTGATGGAGTTGAAGATGCACGTAATGTAACTGTTTATTCTGGGATGCCTGGATGGTTCAGTCTTCCCACATCGCATCATCGGGCTCCTTGCTCAGCAGGGAGCCTGCTTCTCCCTCTGCCCTTCCCCTGCTCCTGCTCTCTCTCATAGTCAAATAAATAAAATCTTAAAACAAACAAACAAACAAACAAACCTGTCCATTCATAAGAATATGATTCACAGGAAGGCATTGTAGGAAATCTCTTTTACATGTGCCCAGGAGATCATGGCCAAGTACGCCTCTTGTTTCAAAGTAGCAACAAGTCGGAAGAGGACAGATGAATCGGTTGTGGAATGTTTATACACCGGAATAATGTATGCCAGTAAACATGCATGAATTAGAACAGTCATGTATCAGTGTATCATATGAGTCTCTGTATTTAAATATGTTTGTTTGAAATATATCATTAAAAGAGTTACATTTGTACTGTCTTCGAAGGGTGGAAAAATGTTAAATAAAAATTTTAGCATAAAGTCACATATGATAACTTATAATTTTTGCCATACGAAAGTTTAAAAAGTTAAATCTGATATGCTAGCAGGTATAAAATGGTATGAGAGTCCTAAGAAAGAAGACATTAATCTTTCCAAAAGAAATCGGAGAAGTGCTCACACCTGAAGCTGCACTTAGTATTTAAGTAGTTGGAAATGAAGAGATTCTTGGTGGAAGGAACAAGGCTGAGGTGGGGGAAATACAGCACTGAGAAAATGTGGAGCATTGAAATTTAGAAGTGCAATTTGACTGGAATATAGGCTGAGTACAGGGGAATGGTGAGAAACAGGTTGGGAGAAGATCCTGAAGATATTTAAATCCAAGTTAAAGTGCTGGGCAAGAAAACCGAAATTGTCTGAGTTGTCTTGTGGTGCCTGGATTTCTGCTCTGTACTTAGGCCCCACTTGGATTTATTCCCTTGGGAGATCAGGTTAAGGTATTCTCCTAATGAATTAGGTTTTTTTGTTTTCACTTAAAAATGAGAATATCAGTAAGACATTAAAACATTAACAGCAACGGTTTTAACACACATATTTAAGGGAATAATATATTCTATTTGTTTATTTTTAAAGATTATTTATTTGAGAGAGAGAGAACAAGCAGGGCAGGGGGAGGGGTAGAAGGAGAAGGAGAAGCAGACTCCCCACTCAGCAGGGAGCCTGACTTGGACCTCGGTCCCAGGACCCCCAGGATCATGACCTAAGCTGAAGGCAGATGCTTAACCAACGAGCCACCCAGGCACCCTGGGAATGATATATCTTAGAGAAAGATGTTCAGTGTGTGAAGATCTCTAATTTAATGCATTGCTTTTTTCGTACTTCTTCCACTGTTGTCACTACTTAATTTATCCACACTCTGCCCCCGTCTTGAGTATAAAACAACTTTTTATTCACTTGGACTTGTTTTTGAAGGCTCAGTGATTCACTTGTTCATTCATTTCCTTCTACTAATATTTATAACAGCTTAAGCCAAATAATACTTGGTCTTGGCTTTCTTGGAACGTATTTTCTAGGACCAGACATATGAATCCACTAGCTATGATGACAGTGGTGATAGAGGTGTGCATAGGAGGTCCTCATGGAACAGAGGAGAGGCAGCTAATCAGGGAGGTAAGGAAGGCTTCCTAGAGGAAGAGATGTTTGAGGAGTATACTTAGCAGTTAGTCAGCTGGACCACTGAGAGAGAGTAGGAGAGCATCCGAGGAGGGGGCCCAGGGGCATGAAACAGCCCATGCATGTGGTAAGTATGATTAGAAAAAGGAAAGTGTTGGGGGTGCTTAGTGGAATAAGGGCCAGACATGTAGGCAGGGGCACATCATGAAGGATTAGGTGTTTAAGGGGTTTTAATTTTATCTTGAAAGCTACTGGGGAGCCATCAAAGTATTTTAAGCAGGGAAATAACATGATCTGATTTGCATTTTAGAAAGATTATTCTGGCAGTAATGTGGCAGGTAGATTGGAGAAGAAGAAATTAGCAGACCACTCTAATGATCCAGGTGATGGATGACGAAGTCCTCACTAAAGTAAAAGCTGTGGAAATGGATTCATGAGAAGGTAGGAGAAGGTTCTAGAAGCCTAAGTAACTGATCAGTGGCACAGGCAAGAGAGGGATGAGAACAAGGGGATAGCCACATTTCCAGCTTGACAATTGTGTGGATGGGGATGCTCATCACTGAGGCAGGAGGAGGACCAAGTTTACGGCGGGGATGATGATGGGTTTAATGGAGCCCCATTCTCATCTCTCCAAAGAGAAGTTTGAGTTCAACAGATTTGGAACAGATTTGGGACTGAGGTCATAGGTGGAAGCTGAAGCTGAATGTTGGATTGAAGACCACCAAAGAGAGTTCATATGTAGACTGGGAGAACCAAGGGCTGAAGACAGAGCTTTCTTCTGTCTGGTCCAAGAATATACAGAGAAAGATGTGAAAAAGGACACAGTGGGAAAAAGGGAAGCCGTATCGAGGAGGGAGATTCGATAGCATTGCGTGCTATCTGGAGATGAAGGGAAATGAGCCCACTGGCCACATGGAAGTCACTAGTGACCTTGGAGAACAATTTTCTTGGCCTGCTGAGGAGGTTTGCCAGATCGCAGTAGACCTTCAGGTGGATGGGAACTGAAAGAAGGGACAACAGGAATGGGTAAACTTTACAAACTTGGCTTTGGAGGAGAGGGAAGGGGCTACTGCTGGGAGAGAGCGTGCTGTGCAGGGGAGGAGGCTGTTTTTTAAGAGAGTCGAGATGAAAATATTTACATGCTGTCAGGAAAGATCAAGTGGAGGGAAGCTCGGAGTGAAGGAGGTAGATGGGATGATTAATAGAGCAAGCATTTCCTGAGGAGGAGGCAGAGGCCACATGGAGGGATTAGCCTTGACCTGGAGAAAAAGTCACCGTGGAACAGGCGAGGAGGGAAAGATGGAATCAGAGGTTTTCATGTTTAGGTGCTGGGGAGCGAGCCCAGGGAATTCCAATTGGCTGGCTTTCCTTTTCTCGTGTAGAAAGGGAGACGGTTTTGCTGAAAGTGGAGATGTTGGGGGTTGGAGGGAAGAGGGGAGGGGTGGACGGGCTGCTGGGAATGGTAGAAGAACAGGTTAGCACAGCCTGAGTGTCACCTGAACCTGGGACACATGAATGTGTGGGATGGCTTGTAGCTACCTGGGGGCCTAAACCCAAAAGGCAGGACTGTCAAAGGTCAAGGCCGGAATGTTATAGTGACTGAACTACAAGGTCAAGGGGGAAGTGGGTTGGTGGGGGCTGCTGCAGAGAAGAGGGCCAGGACACTGGCCTTGAGGAACCAGGGGACTGTAAGACCATGGGACACGAGTCTTCCACGTGGTTATTGGAGTCACTGGTACAGGCCCAAGAGGTGGTGGGGAAGGGAAAAAGGAAGGCAGACCAGATACCAAGTCCTCGATGACGTCTGGGAGCCTTGGGATTCCAGCCTACTCCGGTGGTCCAAGACTGCAGGTTAGGTCGCCACCCAACAGAAAAGCCTGACAGGAGGCAGGGAGCTGGCCTTCCCGCCTTCCCAGTTAGCTGCTCGTTGCTTTGTTCACTCACGCCTTCACCTCCCTTTCCTTCCGGTCCTTCAACTACCTGGAAGTACTTCCTAAATGTTCACTCTGTGCCAGACTCCCATGGCTGGAGGGGAGTGAGGCCTGTCTCCATCCATCCGTTCTGGAACGCGCACCCCACGCCAGCCCGCAATTGTTTCACGTCTCTGAACTCAGCTGGGATGCTTGTTTCTGCTGAGGTCAGCCAGGCTGCTGTCAAGGTGTGGTTGTCGTGGTCTGCCCGGGCTCAAAGGTCGTCGTAGCTCTTCATGTGGTCACGACTTCAGTCGAGTTAAAAACACCATTCGTAATAACACGTTGAGCTCTCTTGTTGTTGAAATTGCAAAACTTACACTATCATTTGGCATTGAAATGAAAAGTTGTTGTACTTGTGGAAGGCGTGGAAACAGTGGGGCATGAATCTGATATTAGAGAGGCGGATACTTATTTTGGAGAAATCATCACAGTTCCATAAATACTCACAAACAACAACAACAAAAACACAAGAACCAAGTGTTTTGGGGGACCCACAGACAAATAAAATTGTGTTACGTTTTGTTACTGATATACACAAGTAATTGCCTATGAAAAGCCGAGCAATGCAACTGAAGGCAAGGAGAATTGTCCCACATTTTAAAACCGTGAGAGGCTGATGTGACTAACTCCTGTGTCCCAGGGTTATGGGTAAGGCATTGAGTCATAATTTAGTTGGTGGGATTTTTTCCTCCTCTCTTAGTGATAAATAAAATAGTGGCGTGTCTTGCAATTAAATGTGGCTTAGAATGGATGATATATGATGATTCATATCCTAAAACTCTCAAAATAGTTTCTTTTGGAGAAACATAGATGTCAGACCCATAAGAACCAACTCCCTCCTTTCCGAATGAGGAAACTGAGTCCCAAGAGATAGTGGCTGGCCCAGGATTGCACCCGACAACACGCTGGAGGCAGAAGAAATTAATGTACTGTATAGGATATTGCTGTGCCTTCTGGCGAAAGGAACCAGAAAAGATAAAAATTATGTAATGGCTTAATGGCCCAGACCTTCATTAAAAATCCTATGATCACTTATTTCCCCCATTGGAGGGACACTAAATAGGTTTAGTAACTACTAATCTTTGACAACATGCTTTCAATTTACGCCCACCATCAATATCCATTTCATCTCCTTAATCACGGGCCTTGCCACCTTTATAGTTTCAATTCTTCATAGAGCATACAGTTTCGGGGTCCTCTTTATTTCTCTCAAGATGTTTTCAAGACACATAAGGTAGTTTTAAAAATGATATGGACAGCAACCTATTATTTGATGCGATATGTTTTCAATACTGAAGACACAATGTTGCTTCACTGTTAGTCCTTCCGGGGCTCTGGAATCGTTAAGGAAAGCAGGTGTCCCAACTTGAAAGGGAGGATTAAAGCGAAGACAGTGGTGGGGTAACCAGAGAGGTGTAGCTCTTCCTAGCCCTGTCCTCCTGGCTCATGCTATCATAGGAGCAATCTCTTTTTTTGCTGTCCTCAGCTCCTAATATTAGTAACCAACTACAGCAGAGTGTGAACATAAAGATGAAGGATATTTCATTTTCTAGTTTGCAGTGGAAAGCTGCAGACTCTCATGGTGAGAATTTTATGGTGAGCAGTTCATTTTCTTAGGTCCAGTATCTCAACTGAAAAAGACTCAAATTTGTTTTTTGTTTTAAATTTTGGTTATGTTAGCTGCTACTGTTTCTACTCTTACCATATAATGGCACTCTGGTCACTAGCCACACTAGTCAATTAATGCCTATTTAGAAATAAATTGCTCTGCGATGCCTGGGTGGCTCAGTGGGTTAAGCGTCTGCCTTCGCTCATGTCATGATCTCAGGGTCCAGGGATCGAGCCCCACATCAGGCTCCTTGCTCAGTAGGAAGCCTGCTTCTCCCTCTGCCTGCCATTCTCTATGTTTGTCCCCTCTTTCCTTGTCAAATAAATAAACAAAAATCCTTTCCAAAATTTCTTTCCAATAAAACAATGAACTTTAAACATCTGATGGCTGGTTACGGCTTCAGAAGATGTGATTAGATTAATCCATTAATGGTGGCTTCAAGTTTTTCCCTATTAGTTCCAGAAAATTCACCCACCTCTCGTCCCTTTTTAAAACACTGGAAGGTTGGCATGCATTGACTTGATACTCTGAAGCAATGTCCAGACGGTCATCCATATCTCCTTCAGCTTTAAGGAATTCCCAATTTTTTAGAGGGAATGACAGAAAGCCTCGCTCCTTTGGCAAGGCTGAGAAGCCCACTGCTGAGAAGCCCACTGCTGTGAGTCTATCTCATGCGCTGCTCAAGGCTTCTCTGCAAGCAAGTGTAAGAACTGATGGAAATGGATCCAAAGCATGGCACCAAGCTTGCAGATCCCTTGTCTGTACATGCTCTTCCCAGTTAAAGTATCTGTTGTATATATAATCATGTAGCTTATTTTGCTTGTTCAGCAGTATCACATAAGCATTCTCTTATGATATTCCTTTTTTTTTTTTTTAAATAGGCTTCATGCCCAGCATGGAGCCCTATGCAGGGCTTGAACTCACTATCTGAGATCAGGACCTGAGCTGAGATCAAGAGTCCAATGCTTAACTGGCTGAGCCACCCAGGTGCCGCTGTTACTGACTCTCTTAAGTGTAAGTATTTGCATAATAATTCACTGTGAATATATCACACTTTTAAAATTTGGTCCATTCTCCCGTGATTATACAGTTAGTGTGTTTTCGGGTTTTTGCTATTGCAGATAATGATGTGATGAACATCTTTTTGCATTCATCTTTTTCTGTGTGAAATGACAGTCACCTCTTTCGGGTTGGCTGGGTATTTCTTAATATACTGAAATGTTAATTAGTGAACTAGTGCCTAAAAGTGATAAATTGTGTTTAACTTGCGTGTATTTAAAAAGAAGGTTTTTGTTTGTTTTATAAGCCTGTACATTTTCTTATCACTGTCAGGGGTAGACCCCTTGTCCCAGAGAATAATTGGGCATATGTCC
Organism: Mellivora capensis; assembly: GCA_004024625.1. Classification (NCBI taxonomy): domain Eukaryota; kingdom Metazoa; phylum Chordata; class Mammalia; order Carnivora; family Mustelidae; genus Mellivora; species Mellivora capensis. The sequence continues at coordinate 139,520 of PISX010002520.1, read as the reverse complement.
AGCAGCCTGGCACATAGTCCGCCCTTTTGCCTTTTTCCAGAACAGGGAAATACATTGGGGGTAGTTTGGAGGGGAGAGTAGAGAAAATCAGCAGTGATCTGGGCCTGGTTACCTCTGTGCTGTGACCAAGAAGAACAGGAATCTCTGCAAAATCCTTTGTGAAAATCTCTCTGTCCTGCCTTTCCAACGGAATCCATTCCATGGGAGCACAGTGGATGCCAGGCCTCCAAGCACCCTTCCTCCTGTAGTCATGACAGGACTGTATGGATGGAGGAGTTGGGAAACCGAACAGCCAGGATCAGGGCCAGGAGACCCGGCTCTGGCCTGGGTGGGAGTAATCCCCTCGCTTGGCACCTCGTAGCTTCAAAGGACGAGTGGATCCAAAAGCCCTTGGGTCACGCTTTCTAACACAGCTGTCAGAATACACACCCTGTAAACAGGAAATGCCTTGGGAAGCACAACTGAGTACTTCTTATTTTTATTTTTCAAGAAACCATTAAAAAGCCTGAGCAGAACATGACATTTAACTGACATTACAGTTAACAAGCTAGCACTGCTCCCCGACAACCCAGGTTTTATGTTCTGGGCAATTGTGTGCCCACTGCTGTTTAACAGGTGCTTAAATGTTCCCAAATTCATCTATAACTCATTTTGCCTCGTAAAATGAGTGTCTTGCTCAGTCAAGGGAGTTGTAAGTTACATAGCTTGTGTTTGCTGTCATAGAAGAGGAAAAGATTTACTAAACCCTAAACCAATATTTAGATACCTTTGTGCTTGGAATATGGAAATTTTATTACTGGGTAGAAGGCAAACCATGAGAAACAGAAGACAAGGAGGCTCTAGTTGGCTGACTAGCTTCAGGATATGTTAAAATTAAGGACTGCTGACTTCTAGAAAAGACCTAGCCAGATGGCGGCCATATTACCCATCTACTCCTTGTGCCAGGTTCCACCTCTGCCCGCTGCCCTGGCCATGTCCCATTTGTTTCACACACAGCCTTACCAACTAGGCCGTTTCACACCACGTGGCCTTTACATGTGCTCTACAACACCTAGAATGGCCCTATTTCTCATCTCTCTCCTCTTTGGCAAATTCTTGCTCATCTTTCAAGGCTGAGACATTACTCTATTTGGTCATACCATATAGACAGCATCGCATAGTGGAAAGAACTTGGACTTCAGAGTAAGATGAATCTGGGTGTAAATCTTATTACCATTGTTTTCACTAGATGGGTGACCTTGGACAAGTTGGCTTGATCTTTATGAGTCTGTTTCCTCTGTGGTTAATGGAGCTAATAATACCTTGCTCATTGGACTATAGTGAATTCACACAACTATAGACAGTGCTTGGCATACAGTAGACACTCATTAAATATCAATGTCCTTCTGCCATGCCCATTTTCCACTCATTCCTTAATTCTCCAGGCAGCATCATTTTACTCAAAACCTAAGAGTATGTCTGTGTTTTATCTCTCAGTCTGTAGTTTCTACCTAGTATTCAAATTCTCCGTGACATGCTTAAATTACATGGTTTCCAGATGGAATTTTAATTCATTTATTTATTCAATAAATATTTATTTAATGGTATCAGATGGCAGCTAATCCTCACTTGTGGGTTTTTTTTTTTTAAAGATTTTATTTGTTTAATTTGAGAGAGCAAGAGAGCGAGCGAGAGAGAGCACAAGCAGGTGAGTGACAGGCAGAGGGAGAAGCAGGTTCCCCGCTGAGCAGGGAGCCCGATGAGGAGCTCGATCCCATGACCCTGAGATCATGACCTGAGCCAAGTGCAGACATCTAACCGACTGAGCACCCAGGTGCCCCTCACTTGTGTTCTTAATGTGTTTTTTCTTCCTTTAGAATAGGGTTTCTTGGGGTGCCTGGGTGGCTCAGTGGGTTAGAGCCTCTGCCTTCGGCTGGGGTCGTGATCTCGGGGTCCTGGGATCGAGCCCCGCATCGGGCTCTCTGCTCGGCGGGGAGCGTGCTTGCCCCTCTATCTCTCTGCCTGCCTCTCTGCCTGCTAGTGATCTCTGTCTCCCAAATGGATGAATAAAATTAAAAAAAAAAAAAAAAAGAATAGGATTTCTTTGACACTGTTGTCATTGGGCCACATCATTCTTTGTTACGGCAAGGGGGGGTGTCCCTGTGCATTATGGGATGTTGAGCAGTATCACTGTCCCCGATCGTCTCCACAAGCTCCTAACAACTCCCACAACCCGGATGTGATGACCCAAAATGTCTCGAGACACTGACTGCCCTTGGTTGGGAAGAACTCTAGAACTTTGCTTTCTTGGTGATTCCCCCTCTCTTGGCTCTGCGTTCAGCCTCTCCTGGCATGTTTATCTCATAAATATGTATTTTCTCCAGTCTCTCAAAACAAATGAATCAAGCCCCAAACCTTTTCCAAAAGCAGAGACTGTGTTCATTGTCCCTTTGTATCCATTCTTCTACCTGCTGCAGCCAATCTCCCCTCACCTCACTTCAGGAACTGCTCTGGCCATGCTCCTTCTGAGAGAAGGCTAACCTGTGTTCTCTTTCCACTGCTCTCATCTTGCTTGGCCTCTGTGACATCTGACACTCGATACATTCCAGCATGTCTTTCTTTCCTGGTTCTTTTCTGACTCTCTGTCACAAACTCTAGTGTGGTGTCCCTTGCTCTGCCTCTTAAGGTCTGTCATTCCCCCAGGCTCTGATCTTGGTCTTCTCTCTTCTCTCTCAAGGCTTTCATTTTAAGGGCGCCTGGGTGGCTCAGTGGGTTAAGCCTCTACCTTCGGCTCAGGTCATGATCTGGGGTCCTGGGATCGAGGCCCGAATTGGCTTCCCGGCTCAGTCGGGAGTCTTCTTCTTCCTCTCCCTCTGCCTGCTGCTCCCCCCCTGCTTGTGCTCTCTCTCTCTTTCTTGCAAATAAATAAATAAAGTCTTAAAGAAAAAAAAAAAAGGCTTTCATTTTAGGATAAACATCGACTCCGAAATGTTTAGTTTCAGTCCAGCTCAGTCTCCTGAGTCCCAAACCTTTATACCCATTTCTGTGTCTCATAAAGATCTCTTTATGAGAATTTAGTATCTTTATCTCCTCGTCCCAGAGTTGTTTCTCTTCCCATCTTCCCGTGCCCCATCTCATCTACCCAGTGGAGCCCAGTGGGAGCGTTAGGCCCTGGTAAGGCAGATACTGGGCCCTGTTGTAAAGATGTTCCTCTTAGATGACCTCGTCATGCAAGGCCGAGTCAGTTCCTCTCCCACCCAGGCCCTGTCCAGAACCTTCTGGCTGTTGCCCAATTAACATAATTTGTTGCCCAATTAACAATACTAACCACTCTTAGTATTACATTAAATGACATAACCTCGGTAGAGCATAGGTACTCAGTACCTCTTAGTTTCCTTTCCCTGATATTTTCTTCTAGAAGACACACTCCTCAACATTAAGAGTTGGGTTGGCGTGGTGAGATTATAAGTGATTTTTCTCTTGTGTTCTCTCATTTTTTTCCCATTGAAATTATTTTTGCAGCTCAGGAGAAAAGTCTTGCTAAAACACTCTTATGCGCAAACCTGGTCATACCACTCTTTCTCTTTGGCTGTTGGTTGCCCTCATGGTCAGGTCCAGACCTCTCAGCATGGCTTACAGGGGTCTCTGTGATTTGGCCTTGATCTAGCAATGGCACCTTATCTCACCCTCTACCACCTCGCCGGACGCGACACATGCAGGCCCCTCCAAACCTCAGCTTGGCTGTTGCTTGTCTCTACATAGGACTCCCCCTCTGCGGGGTGACTGACTCACGCCCCGCTCCCCTTCCTTCCCATCCTGTGTCCATGTTCAAGTCCACGGTCAGACACACACTCTGGGTCACCTGGACAATTCTTGCTTCTCAAAGTGCAGTTCAAACACATCTGCTCTGAAACTTTTTTTTTTTTTTAAGTATGCGTCCTTCTCCACTTTATTTTATCTGGGCACTGGAATCATTTTGCCTGCTAGATGGGATTGTTTCTCATTTTTAATTTTTACGGTGGCTCTCTGCCTTCTGGCCTGTGATAGTAGTTCAAATGAATGCTTGCTGAGTTCCACTCTATCAACCTCTCTGGGAGTTCTGACGCTGCCGGTGGGACCCTCCCCTACCTTCTGTTATCACTGTTAAAGGGAGGACTGGCCTTCAGAGCCTCCTGTCCATTGGGCTACAGTAAATACTGGTGCACCGGCTTGTCCCCGAGACGCTGGACCGGTTTGATTTCGGTGCAGATTGGTGACAAAAAGTGCAATGGATCCACAGAGATAGTTGTGGTGGTTTCTGGAGTGAACAGGCATTATTAAATTGACCCAGATCAGTTGGTCTGGGTGCGGCTGCCGCTGGAGCCCATCCTCAGGCACGGCTAAGAATTTGGGGGCTGGTGGGGCCCTGGTAAAGGACAGAGCCAGGAGTCTAGATTACTGGTTTATTAGCAGCCCGTTGGGAGAGATGGCTAGGCAGCACTCTCCCCAAATTTTGTGCTCATCAACCCAAGAAGCTCCCGAACTCCTCCTTAGCTCTTCCAGACTACAAGTAAACACCCTCCGCTTTGTCACTCTTGGCCCATTTGGACGTCTGTTAGGGCACCTAACAAACGATATTGGATTATACCTCTTTGTTGATTCATCTGTCCCCCTCTAAGGGACTGTGTATTCCTTAAGGGCAAGTGCTGGGTCTTTTATTTGGCACGGAGGAGAAGCTCATTTCAATTTTATCTGAGAAACCTACAGGAAACCTTAGGGTGAGAAGAGGGAGGGACGCTTGGGGCTCACAACTGTATCATGGAAACGAACATCATCAAGTGAGGTCAGGAAAGAAGAGATTATAACAACAGCTAAACACTGTATATGCTTTCTCTCTCATTTAGTGCATGATTTCCTTGGAAATATGTACCATTATTTTGTAAATATGAGAAACTGAGGCTTAAATGAGGTGAAGTGACCTGACCAAGCAGCTAGTAAGCTTCCAAAATCCGAACTCCTCCTCTGAATATGATAATACATTGGATCCTATGTTTGAATGAAGTCCTCAAAGAACTCTGCCGGGAGAAATTACCATCGGGGCCATCTTGACCGCTTACCTCAAAGGAAGTCTGGATTCCTGCAGAAGCATGCCCTGCCGGTGCCTGGTCACGCCAGGTTTTTAGGGGTTGACATTTCTGCTACTCCTCTATTCACTTTCTCGAAGCCAACTCTAGAGAAGCAGTAAAAGCCCAAGCTTCCCTGAGTTGCTGGCTCCACATCTGCCCGCCCCCAGGGAAACCTGTGGGTCTCCAGGGATGAGGAGAATCCACCCTAGGTGTGGTAGGTACCGGGAAGGGGGTGCTGGGGGCACCATGGGCATTGCGTGTCCTGATGAGCACCTGTCTACCTGAGATGTTCATCCCAGGTGACCTCGCCCCCCAAGGTCAAGTCCGCTCTTCCTCCTCCATGCGCCCTCTTTCCAGAGCTCTGGCTGGCGGTCCCCAGGGAAGTCTACCTCCTGGTCGCTTTGTGAATGACTTTAGTGTCCGACTGAGATCAGGTGGCCTCTGAGCTGGCACCAGTATCCATTATACTCACCAAAGATAAGGAAACCAAACATTAGCTGGTTGGTAGCAAACAGTGCCATAAACACACCCACGCCTTCCTCTCCTCACCCCTTCAAAGGGGCAGCAAAATGACGCTTCTGTCCTTACTTGGATGGGGAAATAAAGACCTGAAGACGACCTCCCTTGGACTAGTAATGGTTGCTTTAGCCCGGAGAGGTTCTCCTACAGAGAAGGCTTTCATCTCCCTTGCTGAATCATGGGCCTTTTTGTCTTCCTCCGGGAATTCTCTGAATAACATCACTTGCTTCAGCACCTTACCCCTACGGCCCCGAATTATACATCTCCTTAAATGGCACTGCGATCCCCCAGCATCAGGGACGCACAGATACAGGACGCCATTGAGCAAGGGTATTCTAGCCACTGTTTGTGTCTTGTGCTTCCAAATAGTGTATAACTCCCCTTGGGACCAAGCAGTGTATTTCTTCAGTGTTGCTCAGTGGGGTCCTCCGACCAGGAACACGGGATCAGCTTGGAGCTTCTTATACGTGTCCACTCGCGAGTCCCCCTCACACCCATCAGAATCTGCATTTTGACAAGATCCTCAGGTGATTCACATGTGCCTTAAGTTTTGAGAAAACTCTGGGCTACTGTGTTGTTTACAGACACAGACCCTCCTGTGATACCAGCACAGTGGTCCGTCCATACACTCTAGAGTGCATTTTCTCTGTCCCTCTCCAAGGGCTCCATTTTCTCTGTTCCCCCAAGATCGCCCTGCATGGACAATAACTCTACTTATCCTTTTTGTACCTTTTTGCACTCTTTATATACTTTTCCAGAGCCCTGACCAGTATTTTTATTAGTAGTGAACAGTAACAAGAATGAGAAGTATTTACTGAGCATTCATGTGCGAGGTGATGTACACGTGTTATTTTGTTTAATTATGATTGTATTAGTTTGATCAGGCTGCCATAATGGAGTCCCACAGACTGGGTGGCTGGTAAAACAGAAATTTATTTTCTCACAATTCTGGAGGCTACAAATCCAAGATCAAGTGTCAGCAGGTTTGGTTTCTTCTGAGACCTGTCTCCTTGGCTTGTAGGGACTTCTCATTGTGTCTTCATGTGGTCTTTCCTCTGTGTAGGCCTGTGTCTTGTCTGTCTGTCTGTCTGTCTGTCTCTCTCTCTCTGTTGGGATTTCCACTTCTTAGAATTCAGATCAGATTAGGGCCCACCCTGATGGCTCCAGTTGTTTTTTTTTTTTTTTAAAGATTTTATTTATTTATTTATTTATTTATTTATTTGTAAGAGAGACAGAGAGAGATAGAGTGCAAGAAGGGGGAGCGCCAGGCAGAGGGAGAGAAGCAGGAGCCTGATGCGGGACTCGATCCCAGGACCCTGAGATCATGACCTGAGCCGAAGGCAGAGGCTTCACCGACGGGGCCACCCAGGCCTCCCTGATGCCTTCATTTTAACTTAATTACCTCTTTAGAGTCCTTATTTCCAAATATGGTTATAGCCTGAGGTACTAGGCGTTAGGACCTCGTATAAGTTTTGGCAAGACACAGTTCAGATCGTAATGGCTGTAAAGTGGATAATTATTATCATCCCCATTTTACAGATGAAGAAACAGAAGCTTAAACAGTTCATTAACTGATTGATGTCACACAGTTAGTAATGACGGAGCCAGAAGGGGAATTGTTTGTTTACTCATGAGTTTGTTTACTTGTTTGTTCTGCAAATATTTACTAGATGTCTACTATGTGCTGTGCAGGGTAATATGTGATAGGGATACAGAAATCATGGGGTTTGGTCTCATAAACTTTACGTTTTTGTGGATTGTCTTCTATTCTAGAGTCTATGGGCTTCCCCCCCCTACTGCTGTAGAGATCCATTTTTGTGTTACTTCACACCATTATTTATCACCAAATTCAAGTGAATAATACAGCAACCTTCCAGACAAAACTGGGCCCTGAATCTAGCCTCATCACCATCTGTCTGGGACTATAATTGTCTCAGGTCAGTCCTGGCCATTTCCTACCATGACCAACTCATCTTAGTTTGCCCAGGACTGGTACTTCCCTGGTTTCAGCACTGAGGGTCCTACGTCCCCCCAGGGAGCCTCTTCTGTTTCAGACAAACCATCATCTTTGGTCACCCTACTATTCCCCAACTAGTGCCCTGCTGGGACAGAGGATGAGGAAGGAGGAGACATCACATAATGAAACCCACTTTCCAGATTGAAAAGGACTGGTGGGCCAATGAAGCTTCAGCTTCACCCGGCGCAGCTCCCTAGTAGCTGAAGTAGAAATAATCTGGGGCCGCCCACTGCCTCCTCTGATGGGAACTGACCCAGAGGAAACATCTCAGCATGGCTATTCTTAATGTAAGCAGGAGCTCTGAGAATTAACAAAATAATTTCTTGAGATTTCTCAGCTCAGGACTTAGGAATTCCCAGTTCCAAAAACCCTGCCTCCCCTCCTTGGATAAACTCTCCATTTCAGTTAACAGCATGTGTGAAAATTGAACAGTGGGGAGCTGTGGGTGCCCAGGACACCCTCTCTTGAGTCGGTCTTCTTGGGGGAGAACAGGGAACGCTGCCCTGTCTAAACGCTAGAGCCTTTAGAATGTGGGGACAGGAGCTTCTGAAAGGCGGCCAAATCCTATGGCATAATTGATTGTCTCAGCACAGCCCTGCTGACCTGCTCTGCTCCTTCGCTGGTCCTGGAGCATCTCTGGCTCACGGTCTCTTGGCGGCTCCCTTAGATGCAGCTTCTGGCGAGCTCCTGCAATATGGCAGTGGTAAGCCACTCCGCAGCAGGGGTGCTGAACGCACTGTGCTCCAGCCATTGCTTTTTGTCATTCTGTTTGCACTCAATGCTCAATCAAAGGGGTCAGGGAGTAAAGATTAGTTCAGAGACCCTCACAATTAGTTACATCTATGGAAACTTCCGAATAGCCACCATAACAAAAATTGCCAAAATGAACGTTATTTTATCTATTCTCTCACCAAATTCAGGGTTATAAATGGAATTGGGAGAGGCGGAAAAAATTGGGACTGTCACAAAAACAAGGGTCTCCTATTATTTTTCTGACTTCAGGGAAAGGGGATCCCTTGGTCATGTTTAGTCCCTAATTATGCTTCTTGGCGTTCCACATTAGTCAAGGCATTAATTGATATGGGTTTAACTAAGAGCTTACTGTGTGCAATTGTGGTATAATAAAAAATATATTAAACTTTGTCTCAGATTCTTAAAACCTTTGGACTTTCCTGAGGGCCAGGAATGTCTTTTGTTATTCCTAAAGAGCCCCTTTGGAACTTACCTGTGTTTTCGTTAAGGACTCTACGAGGGATGGGACCTCTAGGTAGCTTCATGATGAAGGTTGGTCCCCAGGAATACCCCAGGAATTTCGGCCCTACTTCCTGACCACTGGGGAGAGGAGAGGGCTGGAGACAGTGATCCAGAGTCTTCCAGGTTGGTGAACACGCGGATGTGTTGGGAGAGCGGTGTGCCCAGAGAAGCGCAGGAAGACCCCTCCTCCCAGCCTCCTCATACCTTGCCTCATGTGTCTCTTCCATTTGGCTGTTCCTGAGTTACATCCTTTGTAATAAACTGAAAAATCTAAGCAGAGTGCTTTCCTGAATTCTAGGAGTTGTCCTAGCTGATTACGGAACTGGGTAGGGGCGTGGTGGTGGTGGTGTGGGAACCTGAACTTGTAGCTCACTAAGCATAAGTGTGGATACCTGAGCACACTATTTTTGGCTGGACTCTGAAGTGGAAGCAGCTGTACCCGTTACCCAGGGGGTCTGATGCTAACTCCGGGAGTGAAAGTCAGAACTGAATTGTTGGACACCCAGTTGGGTGGTGCTGACGAAGTGGAGTATTATGGGGAAACTCCCACATATTTGGTGTTAGGAAACATTACTGAGCAATGAACATACTAAGCACAAAGGAGACACAAAATTGATACGTGGTCGTTCAAGTTTACAATCAGTTGGGGGTTCGGATGCACATGAAAAAATGCACAATTCAAAGCCATTTTGATAAGTGCCCAGTGAGTGAACTGCTATAACTCACTGGGTCTTCATTTGACCTTGGAGTCCCTTTCAACTTCACTAGGGTTTAATTCATGTACATTCTAGGGTGCGTGACTATAGGTCTAGAAGAGAAGAGCATGGGGCAGGGGATGGTTCCTCCCTCCACAGGGCCCATGGTTTTGCAGCCTGCCTCCTAAGAGCCAGCCACATTGACCAGCCACAGCACAGCAACGATGTGAGAGCCAGGGGTCTAGCCATTGTTTGCTCGTAGAGCGTTTGAGTCTCCATGCCAAAATGAAGGTGAGATTGGTGAACTTTTGCACGTCCTCTGGGAAATTAAGAAGCTTCCCCATGTCACATGCTCAGGACACAGCACTCAGCAGTTTCCTCCCTGACATTTTATGCTTGATTTTTATATTTTTTCCAAATGGAAGGAACATCACAGAGGCTCCTTCTCTAACTGTGAAAAGCCTCTAATATTTCTTATTAGTCAGAACCTTCCAGAGAGACCTCTGAATTCCCACCTCCCAAAATACATTTGTGGCTCCAAAAGTGACAAAAAGCAGGGGACTCTGAGACTTTCACGGGGGTAGTACAGTCACCTGTGAATCCAAGGCTGATTTGAATACTGTCTCTTGGCCAAAATACCTCCTCATCTTAGAGAATGATTCCTTTTTGTGGGACTTGGAGACATTTCAGGCCTTAGAGTCCCTTGAAAGTGAACCCTGGAAAAATACAGCTTAAAATCTGGGAGCTTGGGGATGACTTAGCCCACCCCTCATTTCACAGCTGAGAGTCAGGACTTGATTTGCCTGAGGTCCTGGACCTTAGGCCTGTTGCTAAGTATCACCAGGCACTATGAGGCTACCTCCTTTAATCCATGAGCAGAGAATCATTTGCTAGCTATGAACATGACCCTTGGGGATGACCCTAAGACCCTAGAGAGGCTAAGGTGTCAGGAAGAAGGAGTGGAGCCCAGGGGGGCAAGGGGACACCAGTCACAGTTCTTGCATTTCCCCTGGGAATGTGGACATGAAAAGCCAGCAGCTCCTGGCTTTCTTGTCCGGGGACCTGGCATAGTGGGAAACTGACCACATGGCTCTAGAGGTCTGTCTTGTCTGCTCAGGCTGCCATGACAAAGTACCACAGACTGGGCAACTTAGACCTTCTTAACCTTCTTAAACCTTCTCCCAGTTATGGAGGTCACATGTCCAAGAACAAGATACAGCACAATTCAGTTTCTGGTGAGGCCTTTCTTCCTGGTGTGCCAGAGAAGGAGGGAAAGAAGGAAGCAAGGAGGTTGTTGGGGGGGCAGGTAGGGAGAGAGAGATGGATCTAGTATCATTTTTTCAAATTTTTTAAATTAATTAATTTTAATCTTTTTTTACATTTTTTTTACTTTTTTTTGCTATTATTTTTCTTTTTTAAACAATTTATTTTCCTTTTTTCCTTCTTTAGTGTCCCTTCCTTATAAGAATATCAGTCCTATCAGATCAAGGCCCCATGCTTTTGACCTCATGAAACCTTAATTACCTCCTTAAACAGTCTATCTCCAAGTGTAGTCACAATTGAGGGTTAGGGAGGACCCAGTTCAGCTCATAACAGGGCTGTCATTTTATCTTGGGGGGAGGATCTCAAGTTCTTTTTTTTTTTTTTTAAAGATTTTATTTATTTATTTATTTATTTATTTATTTGTCAGAGAGAGAGCAAGCGAGCACAGGCAGACAGAGTGGCAGGCAGAGGCAGAGGAAGAAGCAGGCTCCCCGCCGAGCAAGGAGCCCGATGTGGGACTTGATCCCAGGACGCTGGGATCATGACCCGAGCCGAAGGCAGCCGCTTAACCAACTGAGCCACCCAGGCGTCCCGAGGATCTCAAGTTCTTAGTAAACCATCCATCTTAGCAGTGATGAGTCTTTTAGTGAGAACTGAGTTTGCCATTTGAGACCCTTCTACTTTGGGTTGGCAAATTTTGCAGCTTCACCAGACACAGACGATTACCCACACCCCCCAGGAAGACACCCAGACCACCCTTCCCTCAGGTGAGTCAGGGGCTTCTTTCCTCTGCACCCACGATACCCGATGAATAGACTTTATATCCCTGCATTCCTGATGCATTGCTATGATGACTTTTTAAACACTCTCCCCCATGAAAAGGATGGATTTCTTGAGGGCAGAGCCCGTGTTACATTCTGTTTATATCCCCAGTGCCCCGCTCAATGCCAGTAACACGTTAGATTTTGATAAACCTCTGACAGGTAAACAAAACGGCGTCCGAAGGCTGTTGGTACTGAAGCTGGTATACCATCAAGCTAATGAAGCTTAAGCATCAGGGCCCCTCATTTGCAGGAGGACCTACCTGGCAGTTTCGAAGTCATGATTTAATATTCTTTTCTTTAAAGAGATCCCACCCCTCAAAAAAATCTATGTAAATTTTGGGCTCCATAAAACCTGGGTGTGTCTCTGGGTTGCTAAGGTGAGATGTGGCTCTCTGCTATATTTAATATTTTTTCCCTTCCCTGTTGGCCACCGGAAGGGAGGGATGCACCTCACAATATGGGTCTCTTTCCAAGACTATTTTTGAGAGCTATAATCTTGTCACTCAGCCATCTTTTGATCAGAGGAAATGAAAATGCTTGAGCTGTGTGCCTGGAAGCACAGAATACACTGACTTCCAAAAATCATATTCATTAAGGGCTAAGTCAGATGCCCTGAGTGCAACTCCAGGAGTTTTCTTCCCACCAACTAGTATTCATCGTCATGGCTGAGAGAGGAAGCACAGCCAGAAGGTTCAGCCTTCAAACCTGGCGTTCCTTGAGGGGTTCAGGCATTTGCCTGGACGCTCAGCCTTGAGGGCAGTAGTCCTCTGCTCCTCATGCTTGCTCGGTGGAGAGTTGAACTAACCTGACTTCTCATGAGTGTCCCACATGAGTCCACTTCTATCTCTGCCTCCGCTGTCTCTGTCTCGGTCTCCTGCCTGATTATGCGACTGGCGCTAACTGCTCTTCCACATTCCATTCTTGCCCTCTTCAATTCATCCTTCATATGATAGCCGGAGTGACCTTTTCCACAGTTCCGAGCTGGTCGTGGAGCTTCCGTGCCCAGAGCCCTCGGTAGCAACCTGCGACCCTCAGCGTGAAGCTCAGATTCTGTGGTACACTGTCCCAAGCCCTCAGGACCCGGCCGCTGCTCACCTTCCCTTCCCATCTCCCCCGCTCTTCGCTGGCACCTCAGGGCCCATCACAATCAGTTACTCGTAATTCCTCGAAGGTACCAAGCTCTCGCTACCATCTGGCTTTGGCACACGTGGGCCCTCTGCCTGCAGGCTTCTGCTTCTGCTTTGCCCTGACTCATCTCTCCCACTTTCAGTTTAGATTCACACTCTCCAATACAAATATTGCAGGAGCCACATGTTTACTACATTGTAAATTTTCGAGTAGCCACATTTTTTTTTTTAAGTGGAAAGTAGGGGCGCCTGGGTGGCTCAGTGGGTTGAAGCCTCTGCCTTCGGCTCAGGTCATGGTCTCTCAGGGTCCTGGGATCAAGCCCCGAATCGGGCTCTCTGCTCAGCAGGGAGCCTGCTTCCTCCTCTCTCTCTGCCTGCCTCTCTGCCTACTTGTAATCTCTGTCTGTCAAATAAATAAATAAAATCTTAAAAAAAAAAGTGGAAAGTAGGCAAACACTCCAGCCCGTAACAGTGTTGGTGATGTAAATCCAAGGATAGAATGTGGTCCCGCCAACACAATAGTTTTGTTTAATGGGACAATGTTTCACACTGCTTCAGTTTTTACATTTAAATTAATGAAAATTTAGTCAAGTTAAAAGTCCATTTCTTCAGTCACGCTGGTCATGCTTGAAGTGCTTCGTAGTCTCATGTGGCAAGTGGCCAGCGTGTTAATTACAATGCAGGCATCAGTTTCCCTGGCATCCCCGGCTTGCTCTGGGCACCCCCACCCCCCCGGCCATGTTGCTACAGGATTTGGGGCTTAACCCCATCATAGTCCCTATTGCACAGTGATAGAGTTGCCTGCTTGCTTGTCTCTGTTTTCCTTTAGAGTCTATGCCTCCTGATAGTGGGGACTTTGTCTTATTCATCTTTGTCTTTTCGGCATCCAGCAATCCTGGGCTCCACAGCTGCTCAATGTGTTTGTTTGAATGAGACTGGACGCCTCAACAGCCCCAGGCTTCTCTGGGCCTTCAGGGCACTGCAAAATCTGGTCCCTGACCTACTCTTGGGCTTTGCCTCCCACCCGCCCTCCGCTTGTTCACTCGGCTGCAGCCACCCAGCTTTTGGCCATTAATGGAGGTCCTGCAGATGTGCTAACCTCAGACCCTCAGCACTATGTTCCCTGAGCCCGGATGGCCCTTTCCCTGCAGAGCCAATGAACTTCACTTGCTACCTCAGATCATTCAAGCACCTCATCGAAGCTGCTTTTTCCGGCCACGCTTTCAGAAATAGACCCCATTCTGCCAGTCATTTCCTAACCCCTGAACTTCGTTTCTCATGACACTGCCTTTCACCACCTGGCATGCTGTTGACTAGAGTGCAGGTTTCATGAGAGCATGCCCTTTCCTATATTGTCTGGTGATGTATTTCTGGAGCCTAGAACAGTCCCTGGCACCCCATAGAAGTTCAATAAATACTTACGGATCGCAGGAAGGTTAGACTGTCGATCACAGAGGAACTCAGGTGAAGAGAAAAGATAACCAGGCATTCAGCAGCAGAGTTTCAGAAATTTCAATATTTCTCCCACTTCAAGTTTCAAAACGTCCGTTGGAAAGTTACCCAACAACCAGCTTTTCCTTGGTTTATGGTGTAAAAGTTGCAGTAGGAGGAAAAGGATAATTAACCATTTCAGGAGGTTGAGGCTTCATGAGGATGTCTGATTCTCCGACCCCAGGACCAAGGGACACCTGATCCTCTAAAAGCAGAGGGGTTGGAATGTGGTTGTTGGAAGCTTCCACGGCAGTTGGTAAAGGAGACATCAGTTGGACTGATGGAAGAGATCCAGCAGGATGCACAGAACAGAAAAACGTCAGGTAGGGAAGCTTCTGGGAAAAGCAGTCAGACTGGATGTTGGGCTTCCCTGTCCTGAGTGAGAGCGAGCAGAAAATGTAAGGGCTGGAGGCAAAGATCTAGGTCTCCGTCTGCATACGGACCACTCTGGAACATGACACGGTGATGTGGGACAGGCCATTCACTCAGCGCTTTGTCCTCATTTGTGGAATGGAGGTAATTTGTATCTCCCAGGGTTGTTGTGAAGATCTGCAGAAGTGCTCTGTAAGCTGTTACATCTCTGAAAGATGCAAGTGATTAGCACCATGGGCACTTTCCCATGGGTTCTCTCGCCTGCCCACCCTCCACAGCCAATTATTGCGTTTACTGATTGTGTACAACTCAGGGGTCTTGTAAACTTTTATTTTGTTATAAAACTCAGAGCCTTTCCTCTTGACTGTCTCTCAGGGTCCAGAAAAATAAATCTGATCTAATCTGTGACTTAAGGAGCTGTATTTGGCCTTTCAACAAATCTCCCCAGATACACTGTAAGCTGCTTGTTAAGAGCACAGACTTCAGAGTCCTTCAGTGCTGGGTTTAAATGTTGGCTTCGCTACTTCCTTGCGGGGTAGGGCTTTAGGGTAGATTATGCAATCCCTTTAAGAGATTTAATCTCTTTAATCTTCTCATCCACGGTATTGACATTGCGATGTCATTTGTAAAGTGTAGTGAGAATTAGGAGATAATGCATCTGAAGTTCCTAACCAGTATCTAGTACATGGTAAGAGCCCGATCAATGGTACCTTCTGAAACACAGCTGCTAGCACAACACTAGGTATTGGAACGGATTTTGCCAAAATGCCTGATTGAGAACTGGAAGTAAAGCAAAGGAAGCAAATAATAACTCAAGGCCATTTTTGGCTGTAAATTCCCAGCTTATCAATAGGAACAGAAAGGGTATGGTTTCCTGACCCAGGCAGAAACTTACATGGTACTATAAAGGCGATTTATTTTCTTGGGTTGGTAAGTGATAACTTTCACTTGAAATATGGCAGTGGGTTTGGGTAGAGGACGGGAGATTGGTGATATTAGTCCTGACAGGTTTGGTTGGTGGGATGGTTGTGGGACACAAACATGAGGCAGCATAGTTTTTTTAGTTTTATTTTTTAATATATTTTTTAGATTTATTTACTTGAGGACAAATAGAGCACACCTAGAGGGAGGGGCAGGGGGAGAGAGCAGGTCCTGAAGCAGACTTCAGGTTAACGTGGAGCCTGTCATGGGGCTCAACCCCCGGACCTCAAGGTCATGCCTGAGCCAAAACCAAGTGACCTAAGCCGGCCATTTAACTGGCTAAGCCACCCAGGTGCCCTGAGGCAGCATAGTTTTGAGGCTATTTCCCAATTTCAAAGCCTCTGCCCCATTTTCACACCATGTGTCTTGATTTTGTTCAAAAAATTTAATGGACATGAAGGTAGATGTCTTATTATACATCACCAAAAATGATTAGCATTTTATTTATTTGTTATTTGCTTTATTCATGCACACAAGCAACAGTTCTTCAACTACCGAGTTCTTTGCTACATTGTACAAATCAAAGATGAGACACGGTTTCTTTTTTGAGAGAGAGAGAAAGAGTGCGTACAAGTGTGGGGGATGGGATAGAGAGGCGCCGAGGAAGATGGAGAGAACTGCAGCTGACTCTTTGCTGAGCACAGAGACTGACCTGGGGCTCAATCTGAGGACCCTGAGATCATGACCGGAGCCAAAATGAAGAGTCAGATACTTAACCAACTGAGCCGCCCAGGCACCCCTGAGACATACTCCTTGACCTTATATTCTGGTGCGGGAGTCAGACACGTAATCACCTATAAGGAAATGCTGAATGTGTTATTTTTAGTTCAGAGTGACATGGGGAATATTTTTCCTATCTTTGTAAGATTTTTAAAATAAGGCATACGTTGTCAGGCAGAATTAGTTTTCCTCTCAGTCCTTGGAAGATATTACACTTCTCTATTTGCCTTTCATCTTGGTATTGAGAAATCGGTCGTCCGTGTAAATATCCTTCCACTGTACCTGATACCTTTTCGCTTTGATTAGTTTTATCATTTTCTCTCTGTTCACCCGCAGTTTTACCTCAATGTGTCTAGATTTGTATTTCTTTTACAAGGGATTCATTGTGATTGCCTAAGTTGAACATTTGTGTCTTTCTCAGTTCTAGAAAATGATCTACCCTTATCATTTTTTCAAGTTTAAAAAAATTGTGGTAAAATATACCTAACAAAATTTATCATTTTAACCATTTTTAAGTGTATAATTCAGCAGCACTAAGTGTATTCCCATCATTGTGTGACCATAACCATCATCCAGGTCCAGAATATTTTTTATTTTCTAAAATTCTGTACTCATTAAGCCCTAACTCTTCCTCCCCCCAAGACCCTGACAATCACAATACTATTTTCTGTCCCTTCAAATGAGACTATGCTAGGTACCTCATAAAAGTGGAATCATACAGTATTTGTCCTTTCAGGACTGCTTTATTTCACTTAGCATAATATCCTCAAGATTCCCTCATATTGTAGCAGGTGTCAAAATTTCCCTCACTTGTAAAGCTGAGTAATACAATACTCCATTGTCTGTACATACCACATTTTGCTTATCTATCCATCCATTGATGGGCACTTGGACTGTATTCCTGTCTTTAGGCTATTGTGAACAATGCCTCTATGAACACGAGTGTACAAACATCTATTTGAGTCTCTGCTTTCAATTCTTTTGGTTATACACCCAGAAATGGAATTGCTGGATCTTATAATTCTGTTTTTGATTTTTTAAAAAGATTTTTATTTATTTATTTGAGAGAGAAGAAGAGAAGGACAGAGGGAGAGAGAGAAGCTGAGCAGAGAGCCCCACGTGGGGCTCCATCCCAGGACCATGGGATCATGACCTGAGCTGAAGGCAGGTGCTTAACTGACTAAGCCACCCAGGCACCCTTGTTTTTGATTTTTTGAGGCACCACTACACTATTTTCCTTGGTGGTGGCACCATATTACATTCATACCAGCAATGAACAAAGAGTCCAATTTTTCCACATCCTCATCAATACTTGTGATAGATTGGTTTGGTTTTCTTTTTTGATAATAGCCTTCCTAATGGGTACGATGTGATATCTCATTATGATTTGGGTTTGCATTTTCCAAATGATTAATGATATCAACCACCTTGTCATATGCTTATTGGCCACTTGTATATCCTTAGACAAATGTCTATTCAAGTTCTTTGTCCATTTTTTAATAGCGGGTTGTTTTTTTGTTACTGAGTTGTAGGACTTCCTTATCTATTCTAGATATTAATCCCTTATTAGATATAGGATATAGATATAGGATTAGGAATGGGATAACCCATTCCATGGGTTGCCTTTTTACTCTGTTGATGGTATCCTTTGATGCAGGAAAGTTTAAAGTTTTGATATAGTCCAACTGATTTTTTTTTCATTTGTTGCCTGTTTTTGGTGTCATATCCAAGATATCACTCCCCAATCCAATGGCATGAAGATTCCCCCCCCCCCCATGTTTTCTTATAAGAGTTTTATACTTTTAGCTCTTCCATTTAGAGTTTTGATCCACTCTGGGTTAATTTTTGTATATGGAATAAAGTAAGAGTCCAACTTCACTTTTCTGCAATCCAACACCATTTGTTGAAAAGATCATTTTTTCATGAAATATTGCCTCTTCTCCTTTTTTCCTAGTCTCTCTCTTGGAAAGCTGAATAGACACAGATTTAGCTTTGTTACTTTGGCCTTTATGGGTTTTTTTTTTTCTTTTTGGTTGGTTTGTTTTGTCCTTCATGTTTCTTTTTTTTTTTTAATTTTTAAATATTTTATTTATTTATTTGACAGACACAGCGAGAGAGGGAACACAAGCAGGGGGAGTGGGAGAGGGAGAAGCAGGCTTCCCATGGAGCAGGGAGCCCCGATGCGAGGCTTGATCCCAGGACCCTGGGATCACGACCCTAGCCGAAGGCAGACGCTCAACGACTGAGCCAACCAAACACGCCCTGTCCTTCATGTTTCTTAATCTTTCTTTGTCTCCAATATCTTTGTGATATTAATTCCGTATACTTTCTTCAGCTTTGTTTTTCAGTTTACAAATTCTTCTTCTGGGTCAGTCTACTATTTAAATTGTCCACTGAGTTTTAAATTCAATTATTACATTTGTTTCATTTTTGGAAAGTCTATTTAGTTCTTTTCTACATATATCTGACCATTTTTTAGTCTCTTATTCTTATACTTCTAGTTAACTCTCCTATTTTATAAACATACTATATAAACGTATTTAGTATTCTGTAATCAGTACCTGTACTTAAAGTCTTGGAAGGCAATTTCCCCCCCTCATGTTGTTTCTGTGTCTCTCAGGGAATTTTGTGTCCTCATATATTTTGTGATTTTTGATTGTGAGCTAACATTCTTTGGAACTTTGTGGGAGTTCTTAGTTCTTACTCTCTGGTGGAGAGAATTTGTGGTTTCTTTGCCAGATGCTTGGGTACTACCAATCTTGGACCACTTGGAGTAAATTTTTGACTGGTTTGTTTGTTTTTGGAACATGGAGGAAATCTGAATTCAGGCCCCAAACTTATCTGGGGTCTCACATGTGGTTAAAAATTCACAAAGGAGATTTTGGATCCTGTACCAAATACCTCAACGGATATTATTATTTCTTACTATATTCTTTTGGAAGGTAGGTGTGTGTCATTTTTTAACTATTCACTGAATGAGTAATCCTTTGCAATCCTGGAGAAATGTTTGGGTCTCAAATCTTACTCTTGAACTCACTTGGACTCCAGACTTACTGTGCTGCCTCCCAGTGGCCACTAAAACAAATGCTATAGATTACCATGTATCAGCAGACCCTCTAGAATAGCCCCTCACTTTAACATTCACCCTGCTTTTTGAGTTTGTGCTGTGGTTTCATCTTTGACCCATGAATATCTTCTTCACTTTCTCGTGAAACAGAACGCTTTTAAAATTTTACCTGGTGGTTTATAGCAGAAAGGCTTCTCAGGTAAGAAATCCTCTGTAACATTATACACCACCCTGAGTCTCCACAGCACTAAATTCTGTGACGTTTGTAACTTGATCTTTGATTTATGTTTTATGCGTACTATATTAATTCTTACAATGAGTCTATAAGATAGGTATTATCATGATCATTAACTCCCTCCTTTTTCTGAGAGAGAGTGTCTGGGGGGAGGGGCAGAGGAAAAGGGGGAGAGAGAATCTCGAACAGGCTCCACACCCAGCTTGGAGCCCGATGTGGGTCTCAATCCCACGACTCTGAGCCTAGGACCTGAGCTGAAATCAAGAGTGGACACCCAACAACTGAGCCACCCAAGCACCTCGATCATTATTCCCACTTTAAAAATGAAGAAATGGAGGCATAAAAAAGTTAAATAATATTCCCAAGGTCACAAAGCCATTAAGTAGTAGGCATTTGGATCTGGGATCTATGGCTTCAGTGCACATGTGCTTACCCCATTTAGTCAATCACATTCAGTTTCTGCCTTGTCCCCAGCTTCCTGCTTACAATCAGAATGAGGAGGCAATGCATACCCATATGGAACCCCTAAAAAACAATATTAGACAATAACATGTACTCAAATTCTATGTTAGATGTGCACGTTCTTAAGTACTATAGATGAAACAATGATCAATGGAACTTTTTCTGCCAGTGTGGGACTTGAAATAGTTCTTGAGAAATGAATTTCAACTGACTAAGTAAGAGAAAAGGGAATAAGGGAGGAATTCTAAAGTGGGGGAGATAGGAACCCAGTGTCAGAAGTAGAAATGAGCATGATACTATATGTTTTAAAAATCCTGGCCCATGAAGAAGGTCTTCCTCAGGAAGAGATGGACAATTCAGTTGGAGAGGTATGGAGGAGGCTAAAAGCCAGATAAAGAAATTTAGATATCTAAGTAGAAATTAGGTTTCAGGAAGATACCTTTGTGACCGCATACTGGATGGAAGTTACCAAAAACTCTGAAGGATCTGACATTTTACCCTACCTGCAATCAACAAAGTTAGTCCTTTGCGCAGATGCTGGCAGAAGATACAAGGCTCTGGAGTCAGAGACAAAGGACTTTATTATTTGTGGCACAAAAAGCAGCATGAGTTTCAGTTTCACATCCATTCTCCTTGCTCCTTGGGTCCCACAGAGGTGATGCAGAGTGAATGCTCTATTCTCCATGGTGTGCTATCACAGCCAAGGAACCCCAAGCCTAAGAAACTCAAATCTTCTGTAGTAGTCTACAAGAGCCTCTGCCTGACTTTTGCCTGGAAGGGGATATTCTCTTTATTAAACTACAGTACACAAACCTGTTCTCTGCTCTAGAGGGAGACGGTCTGAAAATAGAGCCATCTGTGCCTCTGCTTGGAAGAGGGGAAGCAACATGAGAAACATGGGAAAAATTGTTTCCCAGCAGAAGTAATCTGAAAAATAGCAATCCAAGTATGAAGTGTTTGGGATAGTTCATGTAAGTTCTACAAGATCAGAGATCTTACCTGTTGCTATTGGCTGAATGATGGTGTCCCCTCCCCACAAAATCGTCTGTTGAAGCTCTCATCCCCGGTGGGTCGGTATTTGGAGGTAGGTAATGGGGAGCTTTGGGGAGGTAATTAGGTCGTGAAGGTAGAGCCCTCCTGAATGGAATTTATGAACTTCTAGGAAGATGATGAGCTCTCTGCCATGTGAGGATACAGAAGGAGACTAAGTACAAAGCAAGAAGATAGCTCTCAACAGACATTGTATCTGCTGGCACCTTGACCTTGGGCTTCCCAGCCTCCAGAACTGTGAGAGATAAATGTTTATTATTTTAGCCACCCAGTCTATGGTAATTTGTTAAAGCAGTCCACATTGACTAAGACACCTGTGGTCAGTCTTGTTCACTGCACAAGTCCTACAGATAAGTGTGTAACAGGCTTTTAATAAATATTTACTGTCTGGTAAATATTTAGTGTCTAACAATTTTTTAACGTTTGTTATGTGCCAGGCTCAGCACTTACCACTTGACAAGTGTTAACAGATTTAATCCTCATAACAATAGGTACTTTTATAACCCATGTTACAGATGGGATACACACAGACACACATGTAGAACTGTTCAGCAAAGTTGAAGGATACAAGATCAAGATATAAAAATCAGTTGTATTTCTGTACACTAGCAATGAGCAATCCAAAACTGAAATTTTTAAAAAATTCCATTTACAATACCATCCGAAAGAATGAAATACTTAGGGATAGATTACTGTTAAGATGGCATCATTTCACTTCAAACCCACTAGTACAGCTAGTACCCAAAAGAAAGCCAAACCCAGGAAAACGACACAAAGTAACAAGTGTTGGTAAGGATGTGGAGACCCTGAAACACTTGTGCACCATTGGTGGGAACATAAAATGGTGCAGGCCATGGAAAATCATACTGTGGTTCTTCAAAAATTAAAAACAGAATCACCATATGATCCAGCAATTTCTCTTCTGGATATTTACCCCAAAGAACTGAAGGTAGGAACTCAAACAGTTGTTGGTACAAGCACGTTCACAGCAGCACTGTTTACAATAACCTGAAGCAACTTGGGTGTCCATCCCCAGATGGGCAAAAAGGTGTGGCATAGGCATGCAATGGAATATTTTCAGTCTTAAAAAGGAAGGGAATTCTGATGCAACTTGCAACATGGACGAACTTTTGGGACATTGTGTTGAGTGAAATAAGCCAGTCAGAAAAGGACAAATCTCTTTGATTCCACTTACATGAGGTACCTACAGTAGTCAAATTCATGGACACAGAAAGTAGCATGGTGGTTGCCAGGGCTGGGCAGAGAGAGGAAAAGAGATACCGCTCAGTGGTTATGAGTTTCAGTTTTAGAAGATGAAAAGAATTCTGCACATGGATTGTGAAGATAGCTGTAAACTGTGTGAATAGCCAAATATGGTATGGCCATATAATGGAATATTATTCAGCCTTGAAAAGGAAGTACTGATACATGCTATAACGTGGATGAATCTTAAAAACATCACACTAAGTGAAAGAATTCAGATACAAAAGGTCACATATTCTATTATTCTGTTTATAGAAATGTCCAGAATGGTCAAATCCATAGAAACAGAATATAGATTAATAGTTTCTAGGGAATGGGAGGAGGAGGGAATTGAGAAGTATGAGGTTTCTTTCTGGGTAGTTGGAAATGTTTTGGAATTAGATAGCAGTGATGGTTGCACAAGACAGTGGATATACAGAAAGTTACTACATTGTATACTTTAAAATTGATAAAGAGTGTCTGGATGGCTCAGTTGGTTAAGCATCCAACTCCTGATTCCACCTCAGGTCATGATCTCAGAGTTGTGAGATCGAGCCCCGAGTCGGGCTCCATGCTGAACAGGGAGCCTGCTTAAGATTCTCTCTCTCTTCCTCTCCCTCAGCTCCTCCCCCTTCCCCAAATAATGTATTACACCTAAGTTCACATAGAACTTTAATTCCTTTCTTCCTCTCTTTTTCTTTCTTTCCTTTTTTCCTCTCTCTCTCTTTCTTTCTTGTTTATCATAAAAAATACCCACTAAAAACTACATTTAACAGTTGGGTTACCAAAGAACTTATACTTATGCTATGGGTATGGTTAGCAAAATTTCTTTAGAAACGTTCTAGATATTATAACCTCATGGAGGAACCTACCAATAGATTTTTGATTTCAGTTTTCCATTGGATTCCAAATCCTGGTTTTTATGTTTTCTTTTATCAGGAGAAAACTGAGTTTGTGAAGGGATAGACATACACTTACACAGTTACTCACCTGTCATTTCAGAAGGCTGGTTGCAGTTCTCTCCAAGAACAAATCCCAAGAAGTTTCATGGTGAAATAAACAGAAATCTGCAAGTAATATTTTGGTAAGATATTGTGTATTGTGGGAATCAATACTGTATTTATGCATGTCTGGTTAGCTCATCTGTATGAATGGTCAGAGAATTTCCCCGGAGAATTAGAAATTTACAAGGATGCTCTCAGAGCTGCTAAAAAACAAACAAAAAAAAATTTGTTTTTTCTTTCATCTTCTATGGTTACCAAAAGAAATATACACTATAAATTTCAAGTCTAAGAACTGGTCTTGTTGAGGACAAACACGTCTGGTATTGTAAGTCTGTGAGTAAGAGAAATTCTCCCTTCACTGCCTACGTCACAGATCAAGGGCATCCATATGGCTGTGTGGTATGATGTCTGCACTGCTGTAAATCAGATTTCCCCACCTTTAGGTGACTGTTCCAAAACTTCACTTCTCTCTTCAAACTCTCTAGACAGCCCTCCACTTCCTCTCTTCAACAGCGCCTGCTATTTCATTAAATGAATAGAAGCCGCCAGGCAACTTCCTCCTGCTCCCACCTCCCATTCACGCAGTCCTGCCCACGTGGAAGGGAGCCACACAACCACACTTCTCCTTTATCTGGCCTCTGTGCATCATCCCCAAGTTCAACGGCTATCTGAAGAAGGGAACACTGGCAGGAACATAAAACTCTTACGTTAAAATTCACATCTTGCTTCTCCTCTCCAGTTGTTTCTTTTGAAGGCAGTAGCCATTTTCCTGTCTCTTTCAATCTTGACTCATTGAATTTTTCAACCTCAACCAGACCCAGTTTTATTGCCGTCCCTCACAGCTCCTTGAGAGTCTCCATTTCTGTGTGTGGCTTCTGTGAGGCTCTTTTCCTCTAGGGGTCTTAGATTTTAAGACTCTTTTATGGGTCCCTCTTCCCCTGCCCATCCCCTGGAGGTTGAATTCCCTCAGAGTTCTGCCTTAGCTCATTGCTTTTCTCTTGATTTCCCCCTCCTGGTTATTTCATTTATTTACGAGGTTATAGCCATCACGTATGTGTGGATGCCTGCTAAACAACTCTACTTGGAGATCCCGTAGGCACCTCAAGTGTGGTACATCCCAGATTGCCTCACCTACAAATTTATCAGTCCTTTTTCAGTTTGCCTGCAACTTATCTGATTTCAGTTCTCTCCTCACTGTACCAGTCAGGATTCTGTTAGGGTGCTCATAGACAATTTCAGATCCCCTATATGGACCTTGAGCTAAGAATAAGAATGGAAAGCTCTGAGCTCATCATTTCCTTCTCTAAGTTCTTCAGCACACTTAGAAGCAACCAATCAATCCTATTATAGCTCATATTGTCACTAAAATATCCTATGGCAGCAGACTCTTGTTCACCCAAGGCTTTACCTTTTATGGCAGAAGTTGGCAAACTAAGCCTCCCAGAGCAAACCTGGCTCGCGCTCTGTCTTTGTAAATAGCTTGATCAGAACACAGTCACGCCCATTCATATTCTTACTGTCTAATGGCTGCTTTTGAGCTACAACCACAAAGTTGAGTGGCTGTGGCTCACAAAGCCTATTATATTTACTGTTGCTTCCTTATCAGAAAAGGTTTGCCAACCCCTATTCTATAGGCATTTGATTAAAGATGACAAGGTCTGACAATCTGTGTAACTGCTTTTGCCACATAGAACTCTAGTGTCCTCTTTACCACTGGAACAGCGACCATTAGTAGTACCTTTAAATCTAATAAAATCAGAGAACACATTCCAGATAACCCAGAACCCATTCAGAGAATTCGTCCTTCAGGCCTTAGACCCTGAAATCCTGTCCAGCACTAAATTCCACCAGAGTCCAATCAGAGAACAAAACCACTCAAGATTTGACCTCATACCATTGTGAGATGTGGTTACATGGTCTCTGTGAGGTCGTGTTCTCTGTGCCTGGTGCAGAGCATGAAGTTTGCAAGGCAGGGAATTAGGAAGAGAAGGAGGAGGTAAAGTGGGGGAGGAAGAGCAGGAATGGGCTGGAAGCCAGGGCCTTGAGCTGGAGGCCCATGAAGATGGACTAGAAACTGTGTAGGTTTCTCATCACCTCCAGCCTCTATAGGAGGGGCTGGCTTACTTTGCTATGGAGCTAGATACTGACCTGTCCCAGGAGTTGGAAAAAGTGAAGAAGATCCAAGAGGAGGTAGAGCAGCTGCAGGACTGGCTGTGGCCCCACACCAAGGAGATGAGCCAGTAGATAATTGACAATGAGCTTGAGTTCCATCCATGCCTCCTGCTTCTGCACCAACCTTACACGTGTGAAAACACGGCAGCAGCTTCCCTTCTGCTTTCCAACCAGAAACATACAGAGAGTTCTGGGAAATAGTCATTTTTAACCAAATTAACAAATTGCAAACCACCACAATCACATTCCCAAGTATTCTCAACTTTTTGATTGGAAATTTTAAGTAATTTAATCAAAATTTCCAATTTATATTTTCTGTCTTTCTGTATATCTCTAACGTATCTAGTCTCGAGTAATGACACCGTCTTCCCTACACTTCTAAAGCTGGGTGACTAATCCTCACCATTAGTCACTCACCAAAAATGGCTCGTTTTAGGCCCTAAATATATTTCTAATGTGTGTGTTCTTCTTCAGCAGTGAACTAGCACTTCCTTCACCCAGGCTTTCCTCATCTTTTGGCTTTTTGCTATCACCACCTAGCCAGTCTCCCTGCCTTTGATTTTGTCCTGGTGAAATCCATCCTTCTTTCTATCCTGTCTCAAGCACAAATTGAATTACATCCCCTATTCTCCCACTTACTACTCCAGAGTATTCTACTTGGTAGGAACAGGGGGATCTTGTGCATAGCTACGAGTAACTTTCTTTTCTGTGTTCACAGGTGGGTTTATTTTGGGGTGGTAGTGGTGATAACATTTAAATAACATAAAACTTGTTATTTTAGTCATTTTCCAGTGTACAGTCGTTCAGGAGCATGAAGTATACTTACATTGTTGTGAAACTGTTCCCACCATCCAACCCCAGAATTGTTTTCATCTTCCCATGCTGAAACTCTGTACCCATTAGAGACTCCCAGCTCTTGGCAACCATCATTCTACTTTCTGTCTATGAATTTGATTATTGACTACTCTAGGTGCTTCATAGAAGCAGAATCACACAGTATTTGTGGTTTTTGTTTTTTGTTTTTTGTTTTGTTTTTGTGACTGCCTTACTTCACCCAGCATAATATCCTCAAAGCTTATCCTTGGTGTAGACTTTGTCAGAATTTCCGTCCTTTTAAAAGCTGAATAATGGGGCGCGTGGGTGGCTCAGTCATTAAGCGTCTGCCTTCAGCTCGGGTCATGATCCCAGGGTCCTGGGATCAAGTCCGGAGCAGGCTCCCTGCTCCTTGGGAAGCTTGCTTCTCCCTCTTCTACTCCCCCTGCTGGTGTTCCCTCTCTTGCTGTGTCTCTTTCTGTCAAATAAATAAATAAAATCTTAAAAAATAATAATAATAAAAGCTGAATAATATTCTGGGGGCGCCTGGGTGGCTCAGTTAGTGAAGGCCATGATCTCAGGGTCCTAAGACAGAGCCCCCACTCCCACCCCCAACCCGCCAGGCTCCCTGCTCAGCTGGGAGTCTGTCTGAGATTCTTTCTCTCTGTCCCTTCCCTTCTGCCCCTCTCCACCTCCCGCTGGCTGGCTCTCTCTCGAAAATAAATAAATTAAATAAATAAATAAATAAATGACATTTTTAAAGACTGAGTAACATTCTGTTGTATGCCTACACCACATTTTGCTTCTCCATTTTTCTGTCAATGAACATCTGCGTTGTTTCCATCTTCTGGCTGTTGTGGGTAATGCTGCCACGAGAACATGACTGTACAAATAGCTCTGAGTTTCTGCCCTCAGTTCTTTCCAGTATACCCAAAAGTGGCATCTTTGGATCATACAGTAATTCTATCTTTAATCTGTTGAGGAACCGCCATACTATTCTCCATATTTCCCCCGAGCAGTGGGATTTCTCACTTCCCCACCTCCTCACAACCCTTGTTCATTCATCTGTTTGTTTCAGTAATAGCCATCCTAATGGATGCAAACTGGTATCTCATTGTGGTTTTGATTTGCAGTTCCCTACGGAGTAGTAATGTTGAGTATCTTTTTATGGGCTTAATGGCCATTTGTATATCTTCTTTGGAGAAATGACCATTCAGCTCAGTTTGCCCATTTTTTAATTTGGTTGTTTATTTCATTTTTGGGATTTGGGAGATTTTATATACTATGTATATGTATGTATGTATCTATCTATCCATAATTTATTAACCTCTTATCAGATATATGATTCGCAATTATTTTCTCCAGTTCCATGCTTGCCTTTTTACTCTGTTAATAGTGTCCTTTGATGCGCAAAAGTTTTAAATTGTTTTTTAAAGTTTTAAATTTTGATAAAGTCCAATTTACCTATTTTTTCTTCTGTTGCTTGTGCTTTTGATGTCATATCCAAGAAATCACTGCCACATCCAATGTCATGAAGCTTTTCCCTTGTGTTTTCTTTTAAGAGTTTTCTAGTTTTAGCCTTTATGTTTAGAACTTAAATCCATTTTGAGTCAATTTTTGTATATAGTATAAGGTAAGGGTAACTTTACGTGTGAATATCCAGCTTTCCCAACACTTTTTATTGAAAAGACTGTCCTTTCCTCATTGAATGGTCTTTAAACTCATGTCCAAAATCATCTACCATATATGTGGTTTCCTTCCGGACACTCTATTCAATTCCATTGACCTATATATTAGATAAATATGTCTTTATATTAGAAACATACTGTTTCAATTATGGTAGCTTTGTAATAGGCTTTGAAATTAGGAAATGTTATGCTTCCACCGTTTTTTTAATTGAAATTTTTCTTTTTTTAAATTAACCTATAAAGTATTATTTATTTCAGGGGTACAGGTCTGTGATTTATCAGTCTTACACAATTCACAGCACTCACTGTAGCACATACCCTCCCCAATGTCCATCATGCAGCTACCCCATGCTTCCCACCCCCGCTCTACTGCAGGAACCCTCAGTTTGTTTCCTGAGATTAAGAGTCTCTTATGATTTGTCTCCCTCTCTGGTTTTGTCTTGTTTCATATTTTCCTCTCTTCCCTTATGATCCTCTGCCTTGTTTCTCAAATTCCACATATCGGAGAGATTATATAATAATCGTCCCTCTCTGACTGAC
This sequence comes from Mellivora capensis, assembly GCA_004024625.1. Classification (NCBI taxonomy): domain Eukaryota; kingdom Metazoa; phylum Chordata; class Mammalia; order Carnivora; family Mustelidae; genus Mellivora; species Mellivora capensis. The sequence goes on along the minus strand of PISX010002520.1, from coordinate 110,900 downwards.
TTATTTTGCTCAACATAATACCCTCTAGTTTCATCCACGTTGTTGCAAATGGCAAGATTTCTCCAGCAATTTTTAAAGATTGTTTTTGATATTTAGGGTTGTAGTTACTAGTTTTTTAAAAAATAAATGAGTATTAATTTCATGATAATAAAACATTAAAAGGCAAGTTTAATAAGATATTATCTACCCAAACAGCTCCCTGCATAAACAAAGAAAAACTCATCGATGGGTCCTCACCATGTGCTGAACTCCTTAGCAGACCATTCAAGGTTCTCCGCATCCTGTCTTCTATAGATTTACGCTTCCTTGTCTCACCTCTGTCCCCACCTTCCACCTTGTGCTTCTTTTGCCTAACTGCTTGCATTTCTTATCGTGGTTTATCTCCTTATACCACTGGACCTTTGCTTACACTGTTCCATCTACCAAAAGCACCCTTCCTACTTTTGGGGAGTGACTCCTCCTTATTTTTCCCTTAGAAATTAGGTTATATGCCACATTTTTCAAGAAGCTTTTCCCAAACCGCCATGCTGGGCTAACAACCCTCTCTTCTGAGTTCCAGTGGTCCCAAATCTATGTTGCTTGGTTAAGACATTATATTTTCTTAAAAGATTTTATTTATTTATTTGAGAGAGAGTGAGAGAGAACACGGGAGGGGAGAAGGTCAGAGGGAGAAGCAGGTTCCCCATGAAGCTGGGAGCCCGATGTGGGACTTGATCCCGGTACTCCGGGATCATGACCTGAGCGGAAGGCAGTGGCTTAACCAACTGAGCCACTCGGGCGCTCCAAGACATTATATTACATAGCACTTGCATATAAGTTCTTCCAGATCAGAGACCAGATCTTCTCCCTTTTCTGTCTAACTTCCAGTGACTACACACAATCTTTGGCACATAGATTACATTTGTTAAAGTTAATTCAATAGAACCAAAAGGAATTTTGTGTCTCTAAGGCAAGTGCTTGTTGCTAAGGTTGGGACAGCACTGCCATTGGCAAAGGGAGGCTCAAGTGGGAAAAATTTTCTCATATTGTTCCTGGGGATCAGGCTCACGGGGATGTAGAGTATATAAAACTTTGCTGGGGAATGTAAGTATCGGATAGCTTCGATATCATGGATTGGGTAAACTCTCCTCTTGCCAAATCACTAGGCAGGGCATCTATTTGAACAAGTACTTACAGTTTAGGTCATTCCAAAGGCTCCCAGGCAAAAATCCAGTTCCTCTATGATGTGGCAGTCCTTTCCTGGAGGAACGCCAGAGGTCCTGGGAACCTTTTTATTCTTCAGTGCCCTGAGATGGAAACATGCTTTCCTCAACCTTAGCTCTTTAATTCTTGAGACTGTTTCCCCAAATGCATTCCAAGGATTGCTGAAGTTGCAATTATTTTGTAGACACTGTGGCTCTAAACCCAAAGAAGAGTCCGTGTGCTTGGCTTCCAGGACTTCAAAGATGAACCAAATGCATTTAGGGCACAATAGGTAGTAGTGGGCACCCACTACATGGGGCCGAATGCCAGGAGGGCCGATTCCCCAGCCACAGCAAGAGACACAGGCTAATCAGGAACTCTCTGCTCATGCCCTGCTCAGAACCATTAGTCATATCCAGACATGGCATGTCCAAGCAATGAACTTGATAAAGCACTTGAACTACACAGTTTGTGTAGCCATGCGAAGGGGGCGGGTGATGAACTTCCCAATGCCAATCCTCCTTCTGTATTTGGTAAACTTGAGAGCAAGGAGTCGCTGGGTACAACATAGTTTTCTGCGTGGTATCTTGTCTGTAATATGTAATTAATAAATGATTTCTAATTCTTTGAAATCACATGTCAATATCTTTTTCAGAAGAACACACTGTGGTTCTTCAGTGAAATTTCTGTAGTTGTCTGCATATCATAGGATTTTAATGGCATGTCATCCATGACATCATCCTGATATGCTCAATTTTGTGATGCAACCATTCTTTAAAAAACTGTGAAAATGCCATATGAGCTGACAAATAGCAAATAAGCAGGCTTGAATTTTAAATGCCTAGGTATTTAGGGGCAGGGCTTAAAGAAAATGAGAAGCCCATCTTGTAGTAAGGACGTGGCAGGGGTGGGGGGAAATCCCCTTGAAAAAATGAATATTAATTAAAATGGTCCAGCAACAAATGATCACATCTATTTTGGGTGCCTGGCTGGCTCAGTGGTAGAGCACACAACTCTTGATTTCAGGGTCGTGAGTTCAAGCCCCACCTTAGGCATGGAGTTTAAAAAAAAAAAAAGATGACATCTATTTTAATCCTGGTTACCATGGCCCCTGTGTGTTTCATGTTGCTAATTATATTGTTTTAATTTTCCTTAAAGTTTATTAATTCCAGGTTAGATATGTCTTCCTTGGTCTTGACAAAGTAGGTTGTTTCCCTCAGAAACATGGTCCCTGTATTCCTCAGCATTTCCAAATGAGTTCACGCTACCTTCTTTCTAATTCTGTGAAATCACATGTCAAAAAGGGAAGGTTCCTCTTAAAGGAAGGAGAACTCTCTGGTGTCCTAGGACAGCTTGTCTCAGGGACAATTTTCAAAGTGCTGCTTACACTTGGAGCCTCTTTGGCCTCAGTGACCAAGGGAAGTCTCCTCTTTAAGCAACAATGCTCTAAGGAATTTGTTTTTTGTGTCACAAGCGCCATCGACATCCCTGCCTACCATGAGGGAAGGTGAGCTCTGACGTCAGATTACCTCCAGGCGCTCAGCAAGTCCTCCTTGAGAGCCCGCAGAGAACTCAGTGCTGTGCCGGGAGCCATTCATTCATTCCGTGTGGAAATTTACGGAGCCCCTACGCTGGGCTGGACATTGGAACAAAAAACAAAAAGGACGGCTCCTGTGTGTGAACTGCTCAGCGTGCAGGCGAGGAGAGGGCTGAGGTACCGGGACGCATTCAGCGATCTGAGCACTCTTGTGTTAGAACTCATCGCCCAAGGTAACCCAAGAAGCCATTACTCTGGCATTGAGGAAGAGGAAGAGGAGCTTGAAGAGAATCCTTGACGCCATGCTTTGAAGGAGGAGGGACTTTTTGCCAGTTAAAGAAGAGTTAGGGGAGAACCATGGGGAAAGGAATTTGGATAGATAAGGTGGTTGCTGGAAAACGTGAAAACCAAGGGGCAGAGTTTGGACCTGAATTGGTGGGTAATGGGACGCCGTCAACTGTGGGTTGAGGGAGAAGCAGAAGGACAGTGTGACCGGTTGAGTTGCTCAAGGAACATTCCTCAGATGTGACTTGTTGGAGACAAGAGAGGTCAGCCTGGAGGCAGCCAGGTAGCTCTTGTAGATGTCGGTCTATTGGAGGGAGGTAACGCCTGGGGATGAGATGACAGAAGAGGGAATGGAGAGCGGCAGGGCTTGGCTCGTGGTGGGAGACAAATAAATGTCTGTTGAGAGAATATTTAAATGGCTAACTAGTAGCACTGGATGTATGGAAAGGGAGCAAACATAAAACATGACTCACTCTAAGAATTTGAGCCAACACGACAAGAAGAATGGCTTATCATTTCACTGACAGGGATGAGGAGTATGAGAGATGAAGTGTATTCAAAGAAAAAGAAATTAACTAGTCACCCTGCATTTCTGTAGGGGAGACTTTTGCCTCCTTCTGAGTACAGCACTTAGTATATAGCCATTACCAGTAAGGGTTAATGGGAAGTTAATAATGCAAATAAGCAGGGGAAACAAGGGCATGGCTCTTAGCCTCTCCAGGGTCCTAAGATGGCCTGTCCTGGGGATACCTTGCAAAGTGCTGCTTGGGCCCTTGGCCTCTTTGGCCTTGGTTTCCGCGTCTGAAAAATGCAGGAGCTGATTGGTGGCTAGCTAACACTCTTCCAGGGTTAAAAATCAGTTGACTTTGTTCTTTCTGCTGATATTGGTATTCTTCCTCCTGTAAAACAACTTAGCAAATGAGCCTTAACTCCTCAGGCTTTATTCCTTCCCTCTGAAGCGAGCAGAGGAAACTGATGTATGAAGTACAGAGAGAATGCAGAGGACTTCTGAGCTGAAGGGCTATTTCTCAGTTTAAAGGATCCCATTGCCAAAAATGGAAGTGGCATTTGGAGTGTTGTTTTTGCCATGTCCCCTGGACTTAAATGGAACTGAATTCTCTTGCAAAGTTGGAGAGGAGAGGAGGGGGTGCCTTGACTGGGAGCTGACTGGTAATCTATGCGCCAGACGGCCAAGTTCAAATATGCTTTCAGAAAACTTCAGTTCATTTTTCTCCGCACACAATGGGACTGTTGTGTCTCTAGAAGCTGGGAGAAGGCAGCTGGATTTCTAGAGCCCCCCGGCCAGCATCTTTCTGATTCCTTTTTGATTTTCTTCTTTTGGAGAAACACCCCATGGGACACATTGGTCTGGAGAATAAAATACTGACCAGTAATTGTCCTAAAGTCTAGAAAACGAGAAGCGCACCTTGAATGAATGTTATCAGGCCCTCATTAGCCCTTGGCCTCAGTGAGTCATTCAGCAGTAGATGCAGTAGAGGCTTTCAGTAGAACGGGGGCATTAAATACTTCAACCTCACCTTGATTATTTGCCCTGCTTATGCCAACCCTTTTAGGTAGGTGAAGTTGCCAGACTGCTGGGTCCTGGTGCTATGTTAGTGTAATTCTGTCAACTACCCCGTACAGGAATGTGTTGAAAAGACGCCCATCTGGTTTCAAAAGTCCAGAAGGATTCCTGTGCCTCCTGCTTATAGGATCTAATCAGATGGTCTCTGAAATGGCTCTGGCCCTCTTTTTGGAAAAAATGTCTAAAATTAGATATTGTGGGGTTTTTTTCTGCTAAATTCTGTGTGTGTGTGTGTGTGTGATTTCTGTTTAAACAGATGAAATTTGGGACTCCTAGGTGGCTCAGTTGGTTAAGCCTCTGCCTTCAGCTCAGGTCATGATCCCAGGGTCCTGGATTCGAGTCCCATATCGAGCTCCTTCAATAGGGAGCCTGCTGCTCCCCCTGCTTGTATTCTTTCTCTTTCTCTCTCCCTCTCTGACAAATAAATAAAATCTTAAAAAAAAAAAAACCAGATGAAATTTGAGGAATGGGCCCAAAAGGAAACAAGCTGAGACATTGGGATATGTGGATGTATTCAGATACAGTGATGGTGATAGCTGACATTTCTTCAGTGCTCACTCTGTGCCAGGCACTGGTAGAGGCACCTTGTGAAATTAATTCATTTAGTGCTCAAAGTGACTCTACAAAATAGATATCATTATCACCCTAACTATGAAATGCAGGGAGACTAAATCACAAAGCTGATAGGTTGTTGAAACGGACTCCCCGAAGTGGTACTCAGGGCCAGAGACTATACTGATTTCCTGTGAGCTGGGTGTTCCCCAAACTTTCAGGCCTCTTGGCTTTATGTTGTGTTGTGTTCTGGAGATGCCTATTGGGTTGTATATGTTGTGTTTCCGTTCCGGGTGCAGGTCTTGCCTATTCATTGTCTTTATACTCTGCTTCCCAGATATAAGATGAGCAGAAAGTAATAGAAGAGTAGATAGGAGTGGAAAGCAAGGGAAGAAAGCATGATGTTGAGACCATACGTGCATGCACGCGCATGCAGACACACACACGCACGCACACAGGCACACACACTCACAAGCCGACCCATTTGTTTATTTGATACGTCATTCGTGTGCTCTCGCAGGCTCCTTTCCTGCCAGCTTCTACAGAGTCTTTCCCTGAGGGACCAGCCCTTTCCAGTCCAGGTCATGGGAAGGGGCAGAAAGGGGAGGACTTCCCTTCCAAGAGCCTGCCGGAAAACCATGTTTGGACAGGGTCACTTACAAGAATTGATCAATAAGGACAGCAACTGCGAAGGCCAAGCCTCTGTGAGTGGAACAGTGCAATCAGCAGCTCTCAGAGCATAGAAGGAAATCTGTCCTGTCCTTCGGGAGCTCAGCTTCAACAAAAGCAAACACAGGTTCTGATGTGTCCTCCCCCACCTGTGCCCACAACCCAGGATGCCAAGATTAAGGTCTTGGGATTTATATTGTGGGGTATGCTGTCGTGTGCTCTGCAGTCCCTTGTACCCTGCATTTAAAAATAACTCCAACTCACGAGGGCCTTGGGTGGCTCAGATGGTTGGACATATGCCTTCAGCTTAGGTCATGACTTCCAGGTCTGGAGATCGAGCCCCATATCGGGCTCCCTGCTCAGAGGGGCGTCTGTTTTTCTCCCTCTCCTTCTGCCTCTCCCCCTGCTTGTGCTCTCTGTTTCTTTCCCTCTCTCTAAAATGAATAAAATCTTAAAAAAAATAATTCCACTCTTACAACTATACAAATATTGTGTCATTGCAATGAATGAGGTTGAATTAATTTTGAAAGATATCCGTGGGGCGGGGGCCCCTAGGTGGCTCAGTTGGTTAAGTGGTTAAGCGTCTGGCTTTGGCTCAGGTCATGATCTCAGGGTCCCGGGATCCAGCCAGCCTATTGGGGGGGTTCCCCTGCTCCACGGGGAGTCTGCTTGTCCCTCTACCCCTCCCCCTACACATGCTCTCTCTGTCTCTTTCTCAAATAAGTAAATAAACCCTTAAAAAAAGGAAAGAAAGATATCAATGGTATGTTTATTGGGTGTAATACACTTACACAATAGGACACTCGATATGATCCCATTTGTGTAACAAAGATAGAAATACAGGCATAATAACAATAATGATTAACAATAATAATCTCTGTGTAGCGTTTCTTACATACCAGTATTTATTCTAAATGCTTTACATCTGCACAACCCTATAAAATGGATACTAATATTATCTCAACTTTATATGAAGGAATCAAAGAAGGAGAAGGTTATCACTTGCTCCAGACCACCCAACAAAAGGGCAAAGTCAGAATTCAAAGCCCCAGCCTCCTGGCTCTAGAGCGTCTGTCACTAACCAGTATGCTGTGCTATACACGCCATGTCGGCATAGAACGATTCTGGACACACAGCAACCTGCTAACCATGGCCGGCCAAGAGGAGTGGAAATGGTGGTGGGATATGAGACAGGGCAGGAAAATCCGTTTTTATTATACATACCTTTCGACTTGGGGACATTATTGTCAGACTCTCCTATGATTTGTTCAGAGTTTGAAGAATCCTTTAGCAGCTACAGATACCGATGAAATCTGGACAGTCTGTTTCTAGGAGGAGAGAATGAGATGTGGGTTGGCTATGAGTAGAAGGGAAAGAGCAAGATTTGACTTAAGGAGAAAAGGTTGATGCCAGCAAGGGACTTGGAGCTGTCAGAAGCCCGGAGACAGAGTGTGACGGTGCCTGCTGGGGGTGGGGCGGGGAGCCTGAAGTTAGTGCTTCATGGGTACAGTTTCAGTTTTACAAAATAAAAAGAGAGGGGAGGGACTCTTAATTATAGGGAGCAAACTGAGGGTTGCTGGTGGGGCAGGTGGGGGTGGGGTGGGGGGTGATGGGCATTAAGAGGGCATGGGATGGAAAGAGCACTGGGTATTATATACAACTGAGGAATCGCTAAGTTCTAACTCCAAAACTAATAACACACTGTGTTAATTAATTGAATTTAAATTAAAAAAAATAAAAAAAGAGAGGGGCAGGATGGATGGTGGCGGTATTTGCACAGCAGTGTGAGTGTCTTTTACCACCGAGGCTGCACGTAAAAACTGGTTAGGATGGTAAATTTCATGTTAAGTGTATGTCGCTACCATAAAAAAGAAATTGAAGAGTATTAAAAAAAAAAGGAGAGAGAGAAAAGCGGGAGGAAGAGATCAGAAGAGCCAGGAGAGGCAACAAAGAAGGGAAAGGAGTTGAAATTGGTGCATAAATGCGTACTGAGGACCTTGGCTGGCTAACACGTCCAGCTTTAACGACCTATACTTAGATACAAAGTCTCAGTGAGGGGGAAACTTAGGTTCTCCAGAACACAATGTATTATAGAGAGAGCATAACTTATGTTCTCCAGAAATGAATTATCTTGCATGCTTTATAAATTAAACCATTAACTTGTCTTTTCGGGAGCTAGTTAGAGGGTCCCGGAGAGAATTCCAATCATAACACGCTTAGTTGTCTCCATCCTGAGACTGAATATTTTGGTTCGGAGGGAAGGTGGTTGTTTTAAAGCAGAAGTGAGCTCCCTGTCTCTGAAAATGCAAATACAGATTGATCCTCACTTCTGCGGAGCAGTATGGATAAACAGGGCCAACCACAAACACATCAGCGTGGGCGAGCAGGGACCAGATTCAGCCACAGGGACACCCTGCTGGCCTGCTGGTGAGGTGGCCCCATTCCAGCAGATCCCAGTAGCTCCTTTGCTAGGTCTGCTATCAGCTCACCCACTTTGGCCTTGAACTAGAGCCAAGGTCTCTAGAGGAAAGAGTGTGCTATTGCCGTTCACATCCCGGCCTTCCTAGCGCCCAAGGAGGTCAGGCTGTGCTCAGCACTGAGTGACTCCCAGGGCTTCATGTGTGGGGCATTGTCCCTGGAAAGATCGAGTCTCCGGAAAAGATAGCCTCAGAAGGGCCATCAGTCAGGGCCAACAACAATCATCCTCACTTGGGACATCTCTGACAATTTTGCTTTTGGGGGGGGTGGGTAAAAATGAGATTTTCTTAGTTTTTCCTGGGCTTGGAAGGACTTCACTTTAGAGCACAGCATAGTTTCATTTTGGCAAGTATGAAGAGTTACCCCCTTCTTATGTCTTTCTTGTGGTCACTGTTTCATCTCCAGATAGCTACCTTTATAATAATTTATAATAATTAGAGTTAGAATTACTGAGTGACTACTACGTGCCAGAAATCATAACTGAACCCTTCTCACAAGAACATGCTGCAATGGGGAATATCGCCATCCATATAAATGGATGAAACTGATCATCAGAGAAGTTATAAGCCTTATCCAGGGACACCCACTTGTGGCAGAGTTGGGATTTGAACCTAGGTCTGTTCAACTCCAAAGCTGGTAAATTTATATATTCAATTTGTGCATTATAAATTATGCTAATTGCCCTTCCAAGTGCAAATAGGAACTTTTTTTTTTTTTTAAGATTTTGTTTATTCGTTTGACACAGAGAGAGCATGCACAGCAATGGGAGCAGCAGAGGGAGAGGGAGAGGGAGAGGGAGAAGCAGGCTCCCTTCTGAGCAGGGAGCCCAGTGTGGGGCTGGATCCCAGAACCCTGGGATCATGACCTGAGCCGAAGGCAGACACATAACCGACTGAACCATCCAGGCGCTCTAGGAACCATTTTCTATTCAAGTAGCTCTCTAATAAATAGGCAGCCAGAGCCCCGGGTAAGCTCAGAGCACCTTGTCAAGATGTAAGGTCTCAGATTCTCCTCTACCTTACCAGGTATGAAAGGCATTTGCATATAGAAGCTTTGGAAGCTACATTTCCTCACAGCTGCTCGATACCATGAGATCCTAGAAGTGGCTTGCTGTATCCCCGAAGTTCCTCATTTACATGGAGGATTTAACTTAAGCCCTAAGAAGAGTTTGCTCTAATTGTGTTCAGAGGCCTGTAGAATGAGCCAAGCTAATCCACTTCTCTCCCATTGCAAGGCCAAGGACAGGCTCTCCGAGATCATCACTGCCTGCAGGGGAGGTAGGAGAGGGCTGTTTCAGTGTTTCTGGCTACGTGTCTGAGGAAGAATCATTGATTATCAGTCAGGGCTGATTGATATCTAAGAATTGCTTCTCTGCTGGAGGTCTGTCCTCAGCGTGAGGCCATTCTGTGTGGTTTGTTAAGGTTAGCCCCAATTTCCCAGTATCTCTTGGATGTGATCTAAATGATTTATGCTACTTGAGTTCAAGTTCTCAATCTTTATATAACTCCTTTTTAAAAAGACAACTCAAGGGGCAGCTGGGTGGCTCAGTGGGTTAAGCCTCTGCCTTCCACTCAGGTCATGATCTCAGGGTCCTGGGATCGAGCCCCGCATCGGGCTCTCTGCTCCGTGGAGAGCCTGCTTCCTCCTCTCCCTCTCTGCCTGCCTCTCTGCCTACTTGTGATCTCTGTCTGTCAAATAAAATAAATAAAATCTTAAAATAAAATAAAAAGACAACTCAGGAGGATTCTGTTAAAGAGGTGATTTTCTAAAGCTGGTTGACCTTTGCATGACTCTACTCTGCAACGGACAGAATTTTATTACTCATGAAAATTTGTCTTTAAACAGTGTTTTTACACTCCTCCTCCCCAACAATCGGTCAAAAAATACATTTTAGACTTCTAAGTCCAAGCAAGACAGACTAAGAGGAACCAGATTTGCTTTCCTGGCTGAAACAAGTAATAAGTTGGACAAATGAGTAATGAGCAGTGTTTAGACACTATCAGGCAGTGAAGACAGTGTTCTCTGCGAGAGGGAAACAAATGAAGTTAGCCCCACGGTCATCCAGATTACTTCCGGAAGGCTTTCTAGGTTGTGAAGCAGAGCCTCATGATGGAGCAAATGGAAATGGGAGTCTGGGGAGCCGAGGTGGCTAGAGTCTGCAGAGAGAGAAAGTGCTGGACAGCCCCAGAGGGTCTCCTTCTAGTCTAGCCGAGTACCACTCAGCACATGCATGTGAGGAAATTAGCTGTAGCTGGACAGAACCACCCAAAAGGGAGCAGAGGACAGGACCAGAAGAGTTCATGTTCCTCCCAGCCGGAGTGGAAAACTTCCTATGTGATGGGACTTGCAGTAGAAATCTCGTAAAGATACTGTCCCGGTTGTAGAACAAAATCAGTCCTAGACTAAAGGCAGCTCTGGTTTTACCAAACAAAGTTTGAAGCAAGCCTGGAAAGGATAAAACTGTTTCTAAGTAACTTAATCATGCTCCAGGACAGAGCCCAAGAATATTTATAGGAATACAAAAATATCTAGCACTAACAAGGTAAAATTCACAAGGCTGTGCATCCAATAAAAAAAACTGCCTGTCATGTAAAGAAGCCAGAATATGACCAATAATTATAACATTTATAGAAGTAAAATGTATGGCAATAGCACAAAGGCCAGGAAGGGGGAAATGGGTGTATACTGCTTTATGGTCTTATGGTTTGTGTGAAATGGGATATCTGCAGCTGGACTGTATTCTACAAATCTTTTGGAACAAAAAATGAAGAGTTACAGCTAATGAGTCAACAAAAGGAGATAAAATGGGATCTTTAAAAATATTATTATAGGAACAGGGCAAGGATGTCCCCTCTCACTCTTCCTTTTCAACATTGTATTGGAAGTCCTAGCTAATGCAATAAAACAAAAAGAAAAAAAAGGTATACAGATTGGAAAGGAGGAAATAAAAGTGTCAATTTTTTTTAAGATAACCTGATTGTCTATGTAGAAAATTCTAATGAATCAACAAAAAGCTCCTGGGATTAATTTGCTATTATAGCAAGTTTGCAGGATACAAGGTCAATATACGAAAGTAAATTCTTTGCAAGCTGGTGCAGCCACTCTGGAAAACAGCATGGAGGTTCCTCAAAAAGTTGAAAATAGAGCTGCCCTATGACCCAGCAATCACACTACTGGGTATTAACCCGAAAGATACAAACGTAGTGATCCAAAGGGGCACGTGCATCCGAATGTTTATAGCAGCAATGTCTACAATAGCCAAACTATGGAGAGAACCTAGATGTCCATCAACAGATGAATGGATAAAGAAGATGTGGTATATATACACAATGGAATACTATGCAGCCATCAAAATAAATGAAATCGTGACATTTGCAATGATGTGGATGGAACTAGAGGGTATTATGCTGAGCGAAATAAGTGAGTCAGAAAAAGAATTATCATATGCTATCTTGATAAGAGGAATTTGAGAGGCAGGGTGGGGTGGTTGTGGGGGATCAGAAGGGAGACAAACCATAAGACACTCTTAATCTCACCAAACAAAATGATAGTTGCTGGGGTGTAGGTGGATAGGATTAGGGGGGTGGGGCTATGGACATGGGGGTGGGTGTGTGCTATGGTGAGTGCTGTGAAATGTGTAAGCCTGATGATTCACAGACCTGTACCTCTGGGGCAAATAATACATTATATGTTAATTTAAAAAAGTAAATATTTTATATACAAGCAATAAAAAGTTGGAATTTGAAATTAAAAGCACAATATAATTTATATTAGCATTATTACATAAATATGAAATGCTTGGATGTAAATCTGATTAAATATCTGTGAGAGGAAAACTGCAAAACTTCGATGAGAGAAATCAAAGACGAACTCAGTGCATGGAGAAATAGTCCATGTTCACATATAGGAAGACTCAATATTGTCAAGATATCAGTTATTTCTGTCTAGAGCTATAGATTAAACATAATCCCAGTCAAAACCCCAGTTTTATTGTATGGATATCATTTATTTATTGTATGGATACATGGGGAGAGGCAAAAGACCCAGAATAGCCTCACAATATTGAAGAAGAAGAACAAAGTTGGAGGACTGACACTACCCAACTTATTGTAAAGCTACAGTAATCAAGACAGCACAGTGTTGACAAAAGAGCAGACAAACAGATCAATGGAACAGCATAGAAAGCTCCAAAAGAGACCCACGTAGATTCAGTCAACTGAATTTTAACAAAGGAGCAAAGACAATACAATGGAGAAAAGGTAGTCTTTTCAACAAATGGAGCCAAAATAACTGGACAGACACATGCAAAAGTACATTTTTTAAAAGATTTTATTTATTAATTTGACAGACAAAGATCACAAGTAGGCAGAAAGGCAGGCAGAGAGAGAGAGGAGAGGAAGCAGGCTCCCTGCTGAGCAGAGAGCCCGATGCGGGACTCGATCCCAGGATCCTGAGACCATGACCTGAGCCGAAGGCAGAGGCTTAACCCACTGAGCCACCCAGGTGCCCCGCAAAAGTACATTTAGACATAAATTGTATACCATTCACAAAAATTAATTTAAATAGACCATAGATCTCAATGTAAAATGCAAAATTATAGAACAACTAGAAAGATAACAGAGAAGGGAATCTAGATGACTTTGGTTATGGCAAATGACTTTTTAGATACAACATCAGAGGAACAGTCCATGAAAGAAATAATTCATATGCTGGACCTCATTAAGTTGAAAATTTTCTTTTCTGAGAAGGACACTGTCAAAAGAATGAGAAGACAAGCCACAAACTGGGAGAAAATATTTGCCAAAGACATATCTGATAAAGGACTGTCATTCAAAATATACAAGGAACACTTAAAACTCAACTGTAAGAAAATGAAAATAGATTTAAAAAATAGGCAAAAGACTGGGACGCCTGGGTGGCTCAGTTGGTTGGACGACTGCCTTTGGCTCAGGTCATGATCCCGGAGACCCGGGATCGAGTCCCGCATCGGGCTCCCAGCTCCACGGGGAGTCTGCTTCTCCCTCTGACCTTCTCCTCGCTCATGCTCTCTCTCTGCCTCTCTCTCAAATAAATAAATAAAATCTTTAAAAAAAAAATAGGCAAAAGACTTGAATAAGATACCTCGCCAAAGAAAATGTGCAGATTTTCACATAAGCATAGGAAAAGATGTTCTGCCTCATGTCATCAGGGAAATGCAAATGCCAATGAGACACTACTACACACCTAGTAAAATGGCCCAGTTCCCAAACACTGACAACACCAAATGCTGGCAAGGAGGTAGAGCAGCAGGAACTCTCCTGTGTTGCTGGTGGGAATGCAAAATGGTATAACTACTTTGGAAGACAGTTGGTAGTTCCTGATGAAATAAAATAATCTTACCGTGTGATCCAGCAATCACACTCATTGGTAGTTACCCAGATGAGTTAAAAACAAAACAAAACAAAACAAAACCAACTCATCTCTATACAAAAACCTGCACATGGATTTTTATAGCAGCTTTTTTCATAATTGCCCAAACTCGGAAGCAACCAAGATGACTTAGAGTACGCTGAATGGATGATAAACCCAGGCCCATCCAGACTGTGGAATGTTATTCAGCACTAAAGATAAATGAACTATGAAGCCATGAAAAGACAGGGAGGCGCCTAAAATGCATATTACTAAGGGAAAGAAGCAAATCTGAAAAGGGCAAAACTGGAAAAAGCAAACAAAACAAAACAAAAAGCCCATTGGCTGCCAGAAGTTGAGGTGGAGGGGGTGGGATTCATAGGTAGAGCACAGAGAATTTTTAGGACCATGAAACTATTTTGGGTGATACTGTAATGGTAGATACAGGTCTGTATACATTTGTCAAAACCCATAGAATGCACAACACCAGGAGCAAGCCCTAATGTAAAGTAGGGACTTTGGTGATAATGATGTGTCAGGGTAGGTTTTTGATTATAACAAGTATACCGCTCTGTGAGATTGTTGATAGTGGTGGAGGTTATGTAGATGGGGCAGAGGATCGACGGAAACGTTCTGTACTTGCTGCTCGATTTTGCTGTGAACTTAAAATTGCTCTAAGAAATAAAATATATTTTTAAAAAATTCTAACAAATCATCCAAAAGGCATAAAAGTGAAGAAAGGAAACCCCAAACAAATGGAACAAATAAAGACCAAATAGCAAGAAAGTAGGTTTAAATCCAACTATATCGATACTTACCTTAAATGCTAATTAAAAGGCAGAAATGGTCACATTATATAAAAAAGCAAGAATCAACTATATGTTGTTTCCAAAGAAATCCACTTTATATATAAACAACACATAAAGAGGTTAAAAGTAACACCATAATACACCATGGTACTGCTAACCAAAAGAAATCTGAAGAGGCCCTATTAATATCAAAGTCAATTACAGGGCAAAGAATATTATTAAGGATAAAAAGGGTTATTTCATAGTGATAAAAGGGTCAATTAATCCAAAGGACAGAACAGCTTTAAACATTTAGAATTTAATAGAGTATAATAATAGAGCTTCAAAATAAATGAAATGAAAACTCATAGAACTCTAAGAAAAAACAGACAAATCTGCAATTATAGTTGGAATTTTAACACCCTTCACTCAATAGTTATTAAAACAAGTAGAAAGAAGTCAGCAAGTCTATGGAAAAACTGAGTAACAACCATCAATTAACTGGGCCTAATTGTTATTCATAAAACTACCCATGCAGCAAGAGAATACATATTCTTTTCGAGTACACATAGAACATTTACCAATAAACCATGAAATAAGTCCCAATAAAGTCAAAAGGATTTAAATTATACAAGTGGTTCTCTAGCCACATGGAATTAAATTAGAAATAAATAATACAAAGATATTAGGAAAATTCCCAAATATTTAGAAATTAATGCACTTCTAAATAATCTGTAAGTCAAAGAAAACAGAAGGTAAACTAGAAAATATTTTGAAATAAATAAGAATAAAAATATAACATCAAAACTTGTGGACATAGCTAAAGCAGTGGTTAGAGGGAAATTTTTAGTACTAAACATTTCTACTAGAAAGATCAAAACAATGGCCTCAGCTTCTACTTTAAAAAGTAGAAAAAGAAAAGTAAACTAAGCCCAAAGCAAGCATAAGAGAGAAAATAATAAAGATAACAGCAGAAAGCAAATAAAAATAAAAATAAAAAATGGAAAAATGATAGAGAAAATCCATGAAACAAATGCTGGTTCTTCGAAAATATCAATAAAATTGACAAACTTTGACAAAAGAGAAGACAAAGTCACTGAAGGGGGGACATTACTGCAGCTCCCATACAGACTAAATGGATAATAAGTGGATATTATTTATAACTTTGCTGATAAATTCAATAATTTAGAAGACACAAGAAATATTTTGTAAGTCACAAACTATCAAAGCTAAGAGAATTGAATTTCTTGTTATGAAAAAAAAAAATCTTCCCATGAAGAAAACTCTGGGGCTAGATGGCCTTACTAGTGAATTGTATCAAACACTTAAGGATGAAATATCAGTACCACCCAAACTCTTCCAGCACATGAAAAGACTTCCTGATTCAGTCTGGGGAACCAGAATTGCTTTCATACTGAAATCAGACAGATAGACACCACAGGAAAAGGAAACTGTGGACCAGTATCCTTCATGAAAAAATCCTTAAAATTCTTAGGAAATTAAATCTAACAAGACATAAAAAGGATAACATACATGTCCAAGTGGGATTTATCCTAGAAATAGGAGCTTGGTTTACCATTCAGAACCCAACCTATAATTCATATATCAACAGACTACAAAACATAAAAACCCATCATTACATCAATCGGCAAAACCATACGTAAACTCTGAACACTGAAAACTGCAAAACCTTCCTGGATGAAATATTAAAAGGACCAATAAAATGGAGAGATAGATTGTTTTCATAGATTGTTAAGATTCTGTATAGTAGAGATGAAAATTCACTCCCAAACTGACCTATGAATAACACACTACCACTCAGATTTCCAGAAGGCTTTTTTGAAGAAATTGGAAAGCTGATTTTAAAATGTATATGAGGGATGCCTGGGTGGCTCAGTTGGTTAAGCAGCTGCCTTCGGCTCAGGTCATGATCCCAGTGTCCCTGCATCGAGTCCCGCATTGGGCTCCTTGCTCAGCAGGGAGCCTGCTTCTCCCTCTGCCTCTGCCTGCCACTCTGTCTGCCTGTGCTTGCTCTCTCTCTCTCCCTCTCTCTCTGACAAATAAATAAATAAAAATCTTTAAAAAAATGTATACGAAAATCCAACAAGCCTAACATAGCCAAAACAACAACGTTGGAGTTCTGATATTACTTGATTTCAAGACTGACTATAAAGCCACAACAATCAGGGGCATCTGGGTGGCTCGGTTAGTTAAGGTTAAGTATGTGTCTCCTACTCAGGTCATGATCCCAGGGTCTTGGTATCAATCCCCCTGTCCGGCTTCCTGCTCAGCAGGGGGCCTCCTCCTCCTCCCTCTGCTGCTCCCCCTGCTTGTGCTCTCTCTTTCCCTTTCTCTCTCTCTCTCTCTCTCAAGTAAATATATAAAATCTTAAAAAAAAAAAAAACACACACACACACAACAAATGTATAAAGAGATAAGTGAATAGATTGATGAAACAGAACATAGAGTCCAGGAATAGACCCACACGTTTATGGTCAATTGATTTCAAGAAAGATGCCCAGGCAACTGAATGGGGAAAAGACATCCTTGTTAACAGATGGTGCTAGAACAATTAGATAGCTAGCTATATGAAAGAAAATTAACTTTAATCCTTACCTCACGCCATATATAAAAATTAACTTGAGGGGTGCCTGGGTGGCTCAGTGGGTTGGGCCACTGCCTTCGACTTGGGTCACGATCTCAGAGTCCTGGGATCAAGCCCCGCATTGGGCTTGCCCATTTCTCTTTCTCTATGCCTACTTGTGGTCTTTCTCTGTCAAATAAATAAAATCTTTTAAAAAAAACAACTTGAAATGGTTCATAAACTTGAATATAAGGCTAAAACTATAAAATTTCCAGGAGAAAACACAGAAGGGGCTAGTGGCCTTGAGCTTGGCTCAAAGATTTCTTAAATATGACACAAACCCCACAAACTATACAAGCAAAAATAAGTAAATTGGCTATCCAAGAAAAAAAAATCAACCTTAAATCCTTTGCCCTTCAAAAGGCACTATTAAAACAATGAAAAAGGGGGTGCCTGGGTGGCTCAGTGGGTTAAAGCCTCTGCCTTCAGCTCAGGTCATGATCCCAGGGTCCTGGGATTGGGCCCCACGACGGGCTCTCTGCTCAGCGGGGAGCCTGCTTCCCTTCCCCTCTCTCTGCCTGCCTCTCTGCCTGCTTGTGATCTCTGTCTGTCAAATAAATAAATAAATAATCTTAAAACAAACAAACAAACAATGAAAAGGTTAGCCCCAAATTGGGAGACAGTATTTGCAGAACATATACCTGACAAAGGACTTGTAACAAAATATATAAAGAACTCCCACAACTCCTTAAGAAGATGAATAGCCTAATTAAAAAATGGACAAAAGATTTAACAGTCACTTCACCAAAGAAGATGTACAAACGTCAAACATGAAAAGATGCTCAAGCTCCTTGGTCATTAGGAATATGAAAATTAAAGCAATGATCTATGACTACCTAGCCACAGAATCTTTAAAAGTTAATGCAACTGACCATTTCAAGCATTGTCAAGTGTCCATTTAGAGGACCTGGAACTTTCAGTCACTACTGGTGGAAATGTAGAATGGTGCAATTATTTTACAGTTTTGTTTTGGCAGTTTCTGAAGAAGCTATGTATATATCTACCATATGACTCAGTCATTCCATAACCAAGTATCTACCCATAGATAACATGTTGCCTTCATAAAAACTTGAATGTGAATGCTTACGGCACTTCTAAATGTAGTAGTCCCAGACCAGAAACAATCTAGATGCCCATCAATAGGGGACTGCATACCCAATTTGTGACAGATTCATGCAGTGGGATTCTACCCAGCAATAACAATGAATGAACTACTGATACATGAAACCACCTGGATGAATGTCAACATAAGCAGGCCTGATAGAAAGGAGCCGGGCAAAAAAGAGTGTGCCCTTACTGCATGACCCTCTTTCTACACTTTTCTAGAAAGTACAGACTATAATGACAGAGGGCAAATTCGTAGTTAGTGGGTAGAAGTGGGAGGAAAAGGATTACAAAGAGGTATGAGGAAAATTTGGGGGGGGGCAGGGATATGTTACCTTTTTTAAAAAACAGAATACTGTTTTGGGGGGGATTTATTTATTTACTTTTAAGTAATATCTATGCCCAACATGGGCTCAAACTCATGACCCCGAGATGCTGTACTGACGGAGCCGGCCATGCACCGTGGATATGTTATCATGATTGTGGTGATGGCTTCACACGTGCATACATATGTGAAAATTCATCAAATTGTACACTTTAAATGTGTGAAGTTTATCGCATGTTAATTACGTACTTCAAAAGGGTGTAAAACAAAAGGAATTAATTTTGGCGTGCTATGGGCCATTCACCCAAACATACTCCTGAAACAGTCTTGCCAAGGGGGTATGGCTCAGTGGTAGAGCATTTGACAGCACTTGGTCTCGCCATACACAACGTCACCTGATATGTGCATTTCATTTCATTCCATTCAGTTGGAAATATACTCTGATCACGACCTACTAAGTTGATTTCATAATTCCCTACTAGGTTGACACCTGTAGTTTGAAAAACACTGCTTTTAAGATCTGTTTGAAAAACGCATGGCTTGAGCCCCAAACAGTCCCTTAATGACACTGACAAGCCCCCATGAGTTAGTTCCTATGTCTTTTTTTTTCTTTAAGATTTATTTATGTTTTTGAGAGGGGGCAGGGAGGAGCAGAAGGAGAGGGAGAGGAAATCGTAAGTAGACTCCACGCTGATCACATGGAGCCTGGTGCGGGACTCCATCCCTTGACCCGAGATCACGACCTCAGCCGGAACCAGAAGCCGGCTGCTTCACCACCTGAGTCACCCAGGAGCCCTAGTTCCTAGGTCTTTATCACCAATGGTCCTCGTCTTCTGTTAACGTGGTGACAAATTATAGAGTCTTAAAGTAGACGGCCTAAGCTTTCAAATTCTTGCCCTGGAGACCGAGATCAATTCTTACCCTTTTACCGCCATCTTCCTACCTCCTCGTCTGGAGATGGTCAATTTTAGGACCTCAGACTGAAAATTCTTCTGTGACGGCTCTAGTCAGGAGGAGCACTATGGGGGGTTCTCAGGGGGCAGTGAGATGGCAGCCGCCGACGCACACTTACTACAGTTGCCCTAGCAAGGGCAGCAGCCGCTGCTAGCTTCATTTCTCTTGCAAAGGAAAGCAAGCGGGCCCCGGCACTAAACCTACCCTTTGTGATGACTTATTTTGCTCCCTGAAGAATTTACTTTGAGTTGTTCTTCTGCCTATGCATGAAGGAGGCCATATGGAAAGTAGCTCCTGTTTCCTAACACACAGCACACTGACAGTGGTAAGTAAGTGTGTGTCTGTGCCCAGCGGGGTCCAGCTAAGAGGAGGAAAAAGCTAGAGAAGAGAATGGATGGAAGAAACCTAGGCTTGGGGTAGTTTCAGCGCTGCCATGAATTCGTGTTCCTGCAATGCAACCTTGTACTGATGAAGGTGGCAGTCTGTCTTCAATGACACATCTTTCTGTGTCACAGGAAATGGTGTCATTTTCAAATCCAGTGCATTTGATGTCCATAAAGATTTTTAATAAGAATTTGAACAAAAAGGAGTTGAAACTCAGGCGGAAGTTGGAGTTGTGAGTCTGGACCCTGCCTTTTTCTAGACAGCAGCCAAAGACAGGCATTGGAAAGAGCTGTCCTTATGTGTCCCAGGACCTCAGCCTTCCCGTGGTTCCAGAAGGACCCACCGGTACAGTGGATCCCAAGCCAAGCTGGGTGGGCCACTCAGGGGACGCGGGGTCGTAAAGAAGAGCTTGAATTCCTAGGCTCAGCAGAGGGGCCTGGGTCTCAGTTGATTTAGCTCCAAAAACCCAAGATCTGGATTCTACTCAGAGAAGTAGCTGCCTGAGGCTGTAAGTTCAGAATTTGAACATTCTTGGGAGCGGGGAGTCAGAGTATATTGATACTGTTTCTTCTGGGCAAATAGATTTCTGTGTGAAGTTGACACCTTCCTTATTTAGAACTAGGAGAGAGCATGATATAAGTGACAAATACTTGGTCTTGGTATTAAGCAGACGTTGGTTCAGATGGTGTCTCCGCTGCCTGCCAGCCTGTGACCTTGAAAAGATCGTTTAACTTCTCTGAACTTCAGAGTTCTCGTTTAGAGCGGGAGTTCTCAATCGGGAGGGATTTCGCTCCAGTCCCCCCACCCCTCCGCAGGGACATCTGGTGGTCTCTGGAGACACCGATGATCGTCATGACTTGGCGGCGAGAGGTGCTACTAGCATTTAGTGGGAAAGGCCGAGGATGTTCTAAACATCATATAGCGCACACACAGCACCCCTACAGCAAAGAATGATTTGGTCCAAAATGTCAACAGAGCTGAGGTTGAGAAATCTTCGTTTAGAGGTTCATGTATGCAAAATGTCCGGCATCCACTAGGTAGATGCTGAGTTGGTAGTAGTTAGCATTCAGTGTGGCGGATGGAAACCCAGATTCTAGGGAAGCAAGGATCATGCAAGTCCGTCTGAGGTTCAGGAACAGTCCCCAGTAAGCCCACTGAGAACTACTGCGGGCGTAGCAAAGAGGTTCAAAGTGGTGGCTTTGGAGCCAGCCAGCCCGTGTCTGAATCCTGGCTCTACTGTTCACTGCCTGTATCATCCTGGGCAAGTCACTTAACCACAGACTATGCAGTGTGATAATGTCACCTGCCTCAGGAAGGACAGGTGTGGCTTGCACAGCAAGTGCTCATCCAACACTTGCTGTTGTTTGAAGGGGAATTGATACGGAGTGGATCCCGAGAGGAGCCCTGACTGAGTAAGAAATGGAATTTTTGGAGAGGAAGCGTGGAGGGGAACATAAAGCAAACATAGATGGGTAATTGACACAGCGGCAAAGTTCATCAGGCCGCTAACGACCCATGCTGCTGCTGGGCAAGAGGCCAGATGTTTGTAGGTATCATCTCACTGAATCCCCTTGATGATTCTTTGAAATGGCTTCTATTAACCTATTTTGGTCTTCTTTCACAGACAGGGAAACAGGTTCTAAGCAATTAAAATAGCTTGCCCAGACTCTCACAGCCTTCAGGCTAGAGTTGGGGTTTTGGATCTAGTTGTCTGAATCCAGCCTGTGGTGGTGTGGGCTGAAGTTCAGAAATGCTCAACGTAGGGCCAGTTCCAGGATATAAAACATTCAACCAGCTGGGGTTCTCTGTGTTTAGGAAAGAAAGAAGAATGGAGAGCCAAGCACACCCCCCTTTCTTTCTCTCTCTGGCAGCCTAAGAGGGGGGATGTGGGTGGTTAGGCTGCTCAGTGTTGGTGCTTTCTGCCATGAGGAGAGATTTTCTAGAGGAGTCCTGAGCTTCCCCTCCCCTCACTAAATGTTTCGTGAGGCTAGTGCCGTGAGCGCATGGGTGCGCGTGGGTGCGCGTGGGTGCGCGTGGGTGCGTTTGTGTGCAGCGAGATGAGACCCCAAGAGCCTGGGACTGAGCAGCCAGCAGACCCAGGAGAAGGTTTCCCGGTAGAAGCTGTGCCCTTGCTCTAAACAAACAGCTGTGTTTACAAGAGAGGTGGAAATGGTGCCTAAAAATAGCCAAGAGGCCTGGATGTGTCCCAAGACGGGCCACGTGAAGGGGTCGCACACGCAGAAGCTCAGGGACACGGCTGTGAAGTTGGCGTTGGTTCGTGGCTCTCTGGCTTTGCTGGGGGTCCCCTTCACTCCAGCTGGGGCTGGAAGACATCGCACCTGCTTGCGCCCAGAAGGCCATTGGGCCGACCTTCCCAGCGGCTGGCCCAGCGAGGAGGGGCGCGGCATAGGCCACAGGGCCTCGGCCTCATCTTCTGCCCTGTGTGTCCTGCAGGGGGCTGCATTTTCCTCCTCGGGGCAGAAACGCTCTCCCCCGTTCACTAACCTGGTTGTTTAACTATAGGAGAGGAAACAGATGCTGGCCGGCCGGAAGTCTCCGCGAGCACACGGTTTTGGCAGGGGCTTGCTAAGGCTGATAAGGATACAGAGTGTGCTCCCGGATGGGCCTCTGCCAATTCGCTTTTGGGCCTTTTGGAGGCTGCCCTGAGATACCACCATCGGAACCTGGCTCCTTCCCAAGCCCCTCCACACAGCTGACCGGGAGGAGGGTTATTTTTAAACTGATCTTTGTGACTTCCTCTTGGCCTTCCCCTTTGCTCTCCTCTCTCAGAGACCCTGAAAGCAGCTTCCTGCCTGGGCCCACTGGAACCCTGGTGACAATGATGCGTGCAGGGTCCTGGGAGGTGAGGGCTTGGCTGTGCAGGGCAGGGACATGGCCCGGAGAAGGGGTGCCTAGTGCTGGGGGGCGCGGGGTGCCACAGCGGGCAGGCAGGACTGTCACAGGACTCTTGGCTTCAGGCCCAAGTGCTGGGGGCAGGAGGCGCTCCCAGAGCGGTCACCCAGTAAGAGTCATGTGAAACCTGCCGTTCCAGAACTCTCCAGGGCCATGTAGATGGGTACGAATGAGCTGAGCCTGGGCATCACCAGGCTTCCTCCAGTTCCCAGACCCACAGCTAGGCAGCTCAGGGGCAGCCATGGAGCCCAGCAGCGGCCCCGAGAAGGGGCCCATTGCCTCGGGTGCAAACGAGCACCTTCTTTGTCGTCCGCTGGGACGGACAGCACCTCCTCTCCCATTGGGGAATACACAGCTCCTGTCCTCTCCCCACCTCTTGGGCTGGCCTGAAGCCAGCACCTGAAAACACCTCTCAGCCAGTGACTCCTTTTTCCATCAAAGAAGCAGGGCTGAGGACAGCCATGTAACAGTTTGGGAAGCAGATGATTCCTCTCCCAGACAGGGGGAACCCAGGCTCAGTCCTTACCAGGAGGTGACCCCTGATTCTGCAACCCCCATGAAATCGGGTGGGAAGAGCCAGGCTGCGTCCCATGGGCCAGTCTCCATGTGATGCTCAGGAAGGCCTTTCCAGGTTAGAGTCTGGGTCAAGAACTAGGCCTTCACTCTGGAGATTCCCTCTTTAGGGGACACATGGACCTGGGGGGCATCACTCTGTCGAATTCAGAATTCTAGACGCTCAGCCTCTGTCAGTCATCCATGGGGAGTGACAACCCCCCTCAGGGTTGCTGGGGGATGGAATGGGCTGCTGAGATAGGAGCAGCCACTCCTCCCTCCTTACCCTTTCGAAATGTCAATGTCAGCTTCCTTACCTGCGCCAAGCAGTTGTGATGGAAACGATGGGCCCAGTGACATGGCCATGGCAAGGACAGAGGGAGAGTGTGTGACAGAGCACTTAGCGTGGGGCCAGGCCCACAGCAGCCCACGAGAGGGCTCGTGGCGATGCCTGCGCTCCTGCCTGGGACACCCCCAGCCTGGCTTCTGGCACACAGTAGGCAATGGACACTTGTTATGTTTTCCCCTTCCTTCCTCAACAACTTGAGGGGAGGTGACAGGGTAGAGTGCGTGTATGTACACCCTCCCACACTCCACACATACTCACAGCGAGAGGTGGTGATGCCAGGTACTAGTTTACTTATTTATTTATGTATTTTAAGATTTATTTACTTATTTGAGAGAGAGAAAGAGAGAGAAAACGCGTCCACGCGCATGCGAGAGAAGGGGGGGGCAGAAGGAGAATCTCAAGCAGACTCCCCAGTGAGTACGCAGCCTGACGCAGGGCTCGAACTCACAACCTGAGTCGTGAGATCATGACCTGAGGCCAAACCAAGAGTCAGATGCTCCAAGGACTGAGCCACCCAGGTGCCCCTCTATGCCAGACATGAGTTTAGACTTTGCTTCTAACTCCTTCTACCTATCCCATTTGAGGGCTTTTGCTGTCCCCTGTGAAACAGGGAGTTGGGCCCATCGCTTTCTAAGATCCGCTTACAGACAGAATTCCAGACGTAAAATGGTATCTATGAAATGGCACGCACATACTCTCTTCATTTCATCGCAACACAGGGGAGTTGATCCCCGCAAGGAAAAGCGAGGAGGAACTGTGTGGCTGGCAGCGGTCCTTAGGCCTGACCCCAAGGCCTGGCCGCCTGTCGTCCCTGCTCAGATGCGGCTCTGCCCTCCTCCCTGAAGGTCACGCATCTTCCCCACAAGGCCTCTCCTGCTGCCTCCCTGACACACCACCCCGGCTGGTGGCTACCCTCGCCTCCCTACAGATGTTTCCAGTTTCTAGACTGCACGGAGTTCACGTGGGTCATTTATTCCATTTGCTCAGAAACAACAGCCAGCATTATGGGCAGGAAATGGAGAGGGTGCCAAGTGCAGGAGAACACAAAAAGCCCTAGTCATGGGCACTGGGCGGGGTGGGGTCTGGGGGAGGGAGGAGCGCGGGCTGGATTGTCTCGCAGTGACCTAGAGTTCTGCTGTCCCGGCCGAAGTCATGGTCACTGAAGCGAGTTCCAGCTTTCCTCTGGGAAGGGCCAGAGAGGGCCAGCTGACTCATCGCGGAGGGACAAGGACGGAGTGAGATGCTATCTTGAAGGCTGGGAGTGGTTGCTGCCTGGCCCCAGAGACTGAACCTCGACCAAGAACAAATTCTATTTCTTTGTTCCTTTGAAATCAGGAAAGATCGCTGCGTTAATGAAAGATTAAACGATGTTCAGCATTTAAGTCGAGAGCAAATATGAATAAATATAACGCAAATGAAATCATGGGCTTCCCGTGGCCCCGGATGTTTGCCATGCAGCTGTTTCTGCAGGAGTCGGGTGTGTGTCCAGCCGCCCTCTCACCGTGCGCAGGAGGGGCTGCCCTTCATGGCAGGCGGAGAGCGCCGTGTGATCCTCTGGGCCTTCCAGAATGAATGGCACGTGAGACACAGACACTATGGTTATTGCTCAGGATAACCCAACTCTGGAAACCCGAGCTTTGAGAGCTTCCCCAGCAGGAAGCTGGGGGCCCACATGGCTTTTAGGGGCCAGTGAGCTGGCAGGCTGCCCTTCCTCAGCCCCAGCGGAGTCACGGGTGGCTCTGTGGGTGAGCCCACTGAGCATGCCTGTGGATGCTTTCCTGGGCAAGCAGGTGCCGCCCCCAGTGTAGACAAACCACTCAGAATGGGGCAAGCAGGAAGAAGAGAGGTGTTACCGCCTCCCAAAGTCTCCTTTGGACGCGTCCCATTGCTGAAGCCAGGAGCACGTTGTGGGAGATTGGACTGGAAAAGAGCCCCTTGGGTGAGAGACTGAGAGGCAGCATTGGAGAAAACAGGCCCTTGGGGGCACATCTTTAATGGATTCCCAGCAAGCCTGAGGCCCGTCCTGAGTGCAGCCTGGGCCAGGAGCAGGAAGGACCCTGGCGGTGAAGCCTGGCTCCCTCCCAACCCCAGGGCCCTCACACACACTGTGCAGGGGTGTGAGCCAGCACCAGGGCCCACTAGCCTCTGTGACACTGGTTGTGCCTGTAGTCACTTCACCTGGGCTCCGCTCAGGTATCTTTGTCATCGATCAGGAGGGCAATGAAGACATGGAGAATAAACAATTTGTCCAACATGTTCATGTAGAAACAATTTAACACAAGAGAGACGGGTTTGCCTTGAAGCCCGTGGCAGGACCTGATAGTGACTTCTCCCTTGGAGCTCGTGGGTCAGGTTGTGGGGGAACAGGTCTCCCACTGCATGGAGAGGCCTCTGGCCATGGCTGAACTCACTGTTCACCCATGAGCGAGGACCCACGGGCAGACTGTCAGGGGTCAGGAGCAGCAATGAAAGAAGGAAAGACCAACCGTGGGCTTGGTTTGGGGGGGGGTCCCAGGCTGTTCAGAGAGATGCAGACCAGGGGGCCAAAGAGCCTGCAAAATAGAACAGGGAGGGAGCCCCTCCAATAGGAGACTCAGAGAATCAGCCCTAAGGAAACGCAGGAACTTGGAAGCACATTTTAATGAATTCCCAGCCAAATGGATCCCTAACCATTTCTGCAAGGGAAGAAACCTGGATGTTTCTCCAGGTCTGACCTTGAACTAGCCACTCTGGGCATCAGTTTCCTCCAGCACGCCGTCCCCTGTCCCTCCCCAACTCCTGGTCCTGGAACACCCCCCACATGGAGCACAGTTACCAAGTCACCATACTTTGTGAGTCCTTTGCCCTCATGTGTCCGACCGAACCAGCCAGGGCCAGAGGCGGTTTGAGGTCCTACAGAGAGACGGGTGACCAGTAAGGTGTGCATAAACTGGTTCTGATTATGTAGTGGGAATGAGCGGAGTAAGGCAATGGACAGTATGTGCGTGAGTGAGTGTTGAGTGTGTGAGCGTGTGTGCAAAGGGCACACTTTAGACGTATTACAGAGATGAATGCCATGGGCTGTCCCAAACTACGAAATGTGATGGAGCTACCAGACAGTCTCTCCCAGGGTCCCTTTCCCGAGGCCCTAACCGGTCACATGCTGTTTTCCATCTGGTTCGAGATTGAAGTCAGATGCAAAAAAAACAAAACAAAAAAAACACCATTTTTTTCCTGAGCAAGTGGTCACCTTGGTGCCTCCTGATTCCTCGCTGGATGTTGAGAGGTGTGGTCAGCGCTCCTGGGGGTCGAGGAGCAGCCGGACCCCAAGGTCACCACATCATGCATTCAGCGAGGATTTACCGAGGGTGCCCTTTGTGCTGGGTATTATTTTAGGCTCTTGGTACTCCGGGGACAAGAGCAGTGGGAGGGAGATGAATCAGGCATAATTTCTTATAGAGTTTGCTTTGGGACTTTACTAGCTTGTGGGAGAAGCAGTCACATAAATAACTACGAACGGTGTTGTAAGTCCTCAAAGGGAGGAACATGTCAGCAGACGTGGGTGTACAGAGGAGGAAGCTATTAACTAGCTCAGTCTGCTAGTGACTTCCATCCTTTGTGGAGTAGGTGGGGTGTACATAAATCAAAATAAAGTCTACCTGAGGGAAATCATAATATCACACCCTACACTGCACCAGTCCTAGGATGTTTACGATGTGCTAGACTATGCGGGATAGTGGTGCGCCAAGCCGCTGACCGAAAGCTCTCCTCAAAGAGCTCAGTTAACCCCAGGGGGCATTTTCTGTCTCCTCATTTTTTTTTCTTTTGCCCAAAGTGATCATCTAAAAGACGATTGTGGGGGCACCAGGGTGGCTCAGCGGTTAAGCATCTGCCTTCAGATCAGGTCATGATCCCTGGGTCCTGGGATCTAGCCTCACATCGGGCTCTCTGCTCAGCAGGGAGTCTGCTTCTCCCTCTGCTTCTCCCTACCCCCTCGTGCTCTCTCTCTTGCCCTTTCTCTCAAATAAATAAATCTTTAAAAAAGATAAGATTGTGGACTACTTGTTGAGGAAGAGAACTTCACCCCGAAGTTAGGAAGGGACTGACAAGACTCTTTGTGCAACCACCAGGAAGAATCACCTTACATACCTACCTTGGAAATAAACGCCAGGGCTCCTTCTAACGTTAATTGTATGTATTTATTATACCCTGCCTACTTCCAAAGAGGATGGGAGGTCGCTCCCAGTCGGAGAATAGGGCATGCCAGAGTCGCTCACACCCGGGGAGCCCAGGGATGGCAGGTAGCCTAAAGACGCAGGGGAAACTCTCCCAAAAGCGTGGTCACGAAGACAGAACACCGGCTCCGAGCCTCTTCGCTGCTTTGGCAAAGCTGAATTCACAAAGCCTCGCACGAAGCGATGACACAAAACAGGCTGGTTTAGGAAGAAAAGCAACGTCTTTGCCAGCCCTAAACTCCTCAGTGAAATTTACACCAGGAAACTCTCTATAAGGAACACGGCAACAGATCGCTCTCCTCAGTCGTGATGAAATGCTGGGATGTACTTCCTATGAAAGCTTTCTGTGTTCACCCTTAATAAAAAGCAGAGAGGATCAGGTTACCTGGGAAGGCATTTAGGGAGATGCTGCTGTCTAATCACAGACTGGAGGAAGGAGCAGCACACGGGGAAGGCAGGGGGGTGCCGGCTGCCTGCCCAGATCCCAAGCCACCGTCTTCTCAGCTCAGCTGGGGAGTAGACAATTGACAAGATAAGGCGCTGCCCCCGTTTCCCCGCAGCTTGCCCGACCCATGACGCAAGACTTACCCAGTAGGGCACCGAAGAATGTCTGCCTTCAGTGACAAACTGGGTTTTGGTACAATTGAGGTGGAACTGCCCTGGGAAGCGCCAGGGCTTTGGAACCAAGGGTAGACTTGGGTCTGGGCCCCGGCTCCGTCATTTACTGCCAGTGTTGCCAAGAGTAAGTCACTCATTTGTCACCATGCCTGTTTCCTCATCTGTGGAATGGATCTAACAATCCTTACCTACAAGGTGCTGGTGTTCTCTCAAACCCACTGTCATGATCATAGATACGAAAGGCCTTGTGGAGTAGGAAGGGGAAGACCGCCCACGGCAGCAGAAGAGGGAGGTTACGTATCTCCTGCCATGTTCCCAGTTCATTACGGAGTGTCATCACATAGGTTAGGTACAAGGTTTAAGAAAAAAATGGGTTGGGGGGCAGGATATGGCCCCGCTGGAAACAGTTAGGATCAGTGGTTGTCCTGTCCTATCGTTCATTCAATCCTGCACTTTCTGGGGTTTAGATAAAGGTAATGCGGGTCGACACCAGGATCTACAGTTGGCTCCCGAGACCTGCCCCGCTTTGGTATTTGAGAAGACACCTGCCCGGTACGGGTGATTAGAAGCCTGCTGTTAAGTTGAAGACATTCAAGGTGATTTGAGAAGTCGAAGGCTCTGAAAGGCAGGAGGCGGGACCAGCAAGACTGCCCACGGAAAGGAGAGGACTGGGCGGAGACTGGCAGGTGCCAAGGGAGGGACCAGGGACAAGGGGGCAGCTTAACATCCCAGTGGGACCTCCTCACCTGGAAAGCCCTCTTCTGGTCTTCTCCGACCTGCCCTGAGGTGAGGAGGCCAGTGGCGGGCTCCCGTCCCTGTGTCGCCTCTGGCTTTGAGCAGACCCCTCTGACCTCCGGGGCTCAGTGTCTTCTGCTGTGAGCCCGGATGAATAACGCCGCCCCACAGGGTGGTTTTGTTCATTGAGTGAAGTGGAGCGAGGATGTTAGCAGCTTCACACACACTAAAGAAAACCGCAGATACTGGCTTTACTGGAATACTCACAAGTCTCAAAGTAGAAGCAGCTTCTCAACCTTCTTGAGGCAAGAGGACTGAATTTAGTGCTGCCCAGAAATTCACCACGGGATCGGCTTGAACTTGGGCAGGGGGCAATCTGTTGTTGTTTCCCTTGCCCTCGGTTCTCAATTCCTTCATGTTCTGAACCATCTGAGGTCTCTGGCTAAACAGCGCTGGAAGAGGGTGCCACCAAGTGCTCCCTGCTTCTGGTTTTTTCTGAGCCGCTTCTCTGCTTGGCTCTCATCCTGAGAGGCTGTGGGAATGTGCTGCCACCTGGTAGTCATTGCTGAGCATAGCACCCCAGCCGGGGCTCCCCAGTAAGCCCGTCAGACACTTGAAGCTGGTGCCAGGACGCCTCTAGCCGGCTAAGACTCTTGCTTGCTGGGTGCCTACTACCTGGACAAAATTTAGAGTTAGCTGACCCCTTCTCTGGACTCTCCGTTAGGGCCTGGACACCTGCAGTGTCAGTGGGGGTCTGGGGAGTGGGGCGTTTAATCAGGGAGTTCCCCTTTGCTGAGCAGGATTTCCTGTTGCTCCCAGTGCAGAAACCTTGAACTCTCCCTCCCCCTTGCACTGGCTCTGAGTGAGCCTCCTGAAATCAGGCTATAAGGCCTCGGGAATCCCTGGTTCCTTCTTGGTCAAACCCATGTGGATCACTTCCCTAGTATGAAGCCCCCTGGGGACAGCGGCTCCAGAGCAGCCCCTGGAGGATGGCTTCTGGACAGCCCAGTCTCCTGCTGCTGGGCTGAGAGCAGGATAAGGAGGGGAACCAGGAGAGGCCGCTTTCTTGGCCATCTCTCTCTTTCTAAGCCTCCACTGCTGCCTAGCAAGCATGAAGCTCTGTAAAAATATAAGCCTTTGGGGAAGTGGTGATGGGGCCAAGAGGAAGTGAACAAACTGGTTTTGGGCAACTGTGCCGACAGCCGACAGCCGTGGAGGCAGGGTGAGCCAGCCCCAAGCAGAAGCCATTGCCTCCCACCTGCCTGACATCCTGTCTCAGCAGCAGCCTGGGCCAGTTCTCAGTCTCTACAGGTCTCCCCCAGGCTCCTGCTCACATAGCGTCTTGCTGTTGGTGCCGGGTGCTTGCTGGGCTCTCCAGGCTTGTCTGAGAAGCTGCAAAGGAGCAGCTCAACGGCTCTCTGGCCAGCCTGTCACGACATTAAGCAGAACCCCAAGGGCAAGTTTGCCTCCCTGTGGCTGAGCTGTGTCCAGGTGTGTCAGGCCACGGTTTGGGATGGGGGAGACGTTTCCCCCAGGACTCCAGATGCTTTTCCTGTGGTTTAGCTTGGCGGATCTTCCCTGGTCCTTGCCTCTTCCACGGAGTCCAGGTTCTTTAAGTGAAACTGACACTCACGCAGATGCCCCCTTCTTTCAGGCGGGGAAATTCCCTGAGCCACGTCTCCCTTATAATTTACCTTATTATTAAAAATATATATATTTTTGGCACTCTGGCCCAGTGAAAGATGTTCTTTCTGTCCCAGAGCTCCCCTCGGAGCCCCACCAAGTGGCCCGTTGTATCCTCCCCCTTTTCGGAACTCAGAGCAGGCGCCAGACCCACAAGGCCCCTGTGCTCTCTTCCCACAGTCTTGGTCCCCTCTTCCTTTTCCAGGCGTGGGTATAGGATGTCCGATGGATAATATGGCATCATCAAGTCCGGGGCTGCCTTGCGCGTGTGAAAGCTTCCCACGGTTGTTCACTTGCCCATTCATTTACTGAAGCCCGGAGCCCGAGTTTGAACGCTGGCTCTGCCACTTCCTGGCTGCGTCACCTGGGGCCAGTTACATCACCTTTCTGAGCCTTAGTTGCCTCCGCAGGGATTATAGTGTCTATTTCATCGGAGTGTTGGATAAGACCATGAAAGCAAAATGTTCAGCACTCTAGATGGCATAAAGGAACGTACTCAACAGGTCCCAGCTGATTTACTGGTCTTCTATAACCAGTGCCAAGCTGATGCCCTCTGGCTCACTGAGGTGTGTTCATACTCATTCATTCAGCAAAAATATACTTGAGCACCTGCCATCTGCCAGGCACCGTGGTGGGGCTAGAAATGAAAAGTGGAGGTCACTAAGCTTCAGGAGCTTGCAAGATCACAGGGGAGGGGGGCTTACAAACACAACATGGGGAGGGGATGTCTGGCAAGTTCTCTTCGGGGTCCCATCTGAGACCAGTCTTGAAGGAAAAGTGCTTGTGTTCTAGGTGGACGCGAGGAGAAGGGCTTTCTGAGCTGGGTGCACAGGGGAAAGGAAGTGAAAGCTCAGTGGTGCTTGTGGTTTCGGGGGGAGGGGGCTCCAGGCGCCAGGAGGCTGCAGAAGCTGGGAGACCCCTCCACCGCGAAGAGTGGGATATGAGACTATGCCATTCCAGGGAGGTTGGACTTGATCTGAGGGCTACACGGAGGCTGAGGGGACTTGCATCTGGGTGTGGCTCTGGGGGCTAAGGTGGTCTCTCCCTGAAAGATGAGGGAAGTTACCCAAGAGCAGCTGTGGCATGTCTGTGTGTGGTTGGGGGTGGGGTAAGCAAGATGGCCATCTGCCCTGGCCTCTCTGTCTTCTTTTCCAGGCTGCCTTCTGGTGCTCCATCTGGAAGGAAATGTTGGCTCAGGGCCCAATCCTAGGCCAAAATGCTAAGCAACTGTGGAAACCTGTCTCCTCATCCCTCCAGTCACCTCCCTGAGCAGGGATGGGCTCAGGCCTGCCTTGCTTATGGAGAGGAAATTTCCAGAGAATTCCTAGGTGGGAAGAGGTGGCTAGGTCAGGTGCCCTAAGCATGTCCCCTGCCTCTCCTTTTCCCCCTGGATTATTCTCTCTCAGGCTATCCTGCGCCCATCACACTGTTCTTGTCACTGGTGCTAGGTCACAAAGCCCTCTCCTTGGTGTGTCTAACCCAGCTGAGATGGGCTGTTTCCGAAAGAATTCACCTACATCCTAAAGGAGGACGAAAGGGGTAAGAATCTGCAAGCACACCAGTCAGGTTTCCAGCTCCAGCTGTCCAGTCCTTCCTCAACGCCTTGGTCCCCTTCCTGTGGCTGGATCCATGGCTCAGTCTCTTTCTTGGCCTCTGCAGTCTTAACCCGCACCCAGTTTCTGGCCCATAACCCCACAAAGGCCCCCATATCTCTCTCTAAGTGTAGGAACTGTCCGTCCTCTGACCAGCTCTCAAACGTGGAGCACAGCTATGAGGCTGACCTGGGGTGGCCAAGCCCCCCAGGAATTCACTCCATCCCTGTCCTTTCACCCCAACCGGGCAACGCGACTCGACTCGTCCCTACAGCAGACAGTCTCTCTCTCACATAGGGCTGTTTGGTACTACCCGGTGGCAAGGGGCTGAAGGGGAGGGTACTTTTTTTTTTTTTTTTTTAAGCGTGTTATCAAGATTCAGCGATTGCTTTCGGGTGACTTCTTTCGGTAGCACGCAGCCTCCTAGAAATGGCTCTCTGTGACTTCCTTCTCCGAAGCAGAGATAAAGAAAGCAGTTGCAGTAGAAACTTCGATGAGAAGTCACGCTGAGGGCTGGCAAAACTTCCCAAGCTCCGAGGACGCAGGGAGGCAGGCATAGTGAACACTGGAAAATGCCAGAGTGTCTCTCTCCCTCTCTCTCCCTGACAAATAAATAAATTAAAAAAAAGAAAAAAGAAATACATGTCTCCGGGACGCCTGGGTGGCTCAGTTGGTTAAGCGGCTGCCTTCGGCTCAGGTCATGATCCCAGCATCCTGGGATCGAGTCCCATATCGGGCTCCTTGCTCAGAAGAGAGCCTGCTTCTCCCTCTGCCTCTGCCTGCCATTCTGTCTGCCTGTGCTTGCTCGCTCTCTCTCTCCCTCTCTCTCTGACAAATAAATAAATTTAAAAAAAAATTATGAACTTCTTTAAAAAAAAAAAAAAAAGAAAAGAAAAGAAAATGCCAAAGTGACAGAGATGCGTTTGCAGAGCACTGCGCCTTCACGTCTGGGGTTGGGGGTGGGGGCAGGTCTGCCCAGAGAGAAGCGGGAAGTCTAGGAGGCATGACCAAGGGATTCAGGCTTGGGCCAACGGGGATGAGGTGGGGAAGCAGAGGATGACGTGGAAGCCACAGCCCGAGGCATCTCCCCAAGGCCCTGGAGAGGATGTGAACGGCACTGCCGATAGCATTGAATTTTCGTTTTGGCGCTACATAGATTGGTATTTAAGGCAAATATTATAAAACCTTCAATCCACAGTGCTGGCTCAGGTCCACCCACCCCTTCCTCTAAATCACCCTTTTGGGCAGGACTGAGACACCCATGAACTTCGTGGACCTTAACTCCCAATTGCTTGTAAGTGTCTGGTTTCCAGAAGTTGCAGCCGAGGTGAGCAACTTCCAGGAAAGCAGTTTTACCCCTCTTTTCCAGCAGGTTGGAGGGGGTGGGAGGATGGGCATGGGGGATATGGGGGGCATGCCATGTGAGGATGTGCGCTTGTGGCCCTTTCCCTCCTTTCTGCCTGGCCGGTCATCCATTTGTCCTGTAGTTCCTCAAGGAGGTTTGTCGCAGGATGGTTGCTGGGGTGAGGGCATGTGAGATGTTGGTGGGTGTGCGGGCCCCCAAAGGGAAACGTAGAGTCAGCAGATATGCT
The DNA here is from genome assembly GCA_004024625.1 of Mellivora capensis. Taxonomy (NCBI): domain Eukaryota; kingdom Metazoa; phylum Chordata; class Mammalia; order Carnivora; family Mustelidae; genus Mellivora; species Mellivora capensis. Next base: position 76,777 of record PISX010002520.1, on the reverse strand, counting down.
TCCGGGAGGTGCTGAATTTTCTGCCCTTCTAAGCAAGGGATCTTAGCTTGTTCCTTTGAAAAAGGATCTTTGATGCAAAAGCTGGGTCCCAGCTGCAGCTGACCAGGAGTCAATTCATGCCGCCCAATTCCCAGGGCTTGCTGCTTTGCACTGTTTTATTCTGTCCAGGCTACTGTAACAGACTACCAAAGACTGGGTGGCTTACAAGCCATAGAAATTTTCAGTTCTGGGGGCTGGAAAGCCCACGATCAAGGTACTGGTAGATCTGGTGTCTGGCGAGAGCCAGCCCCTTGGTTCACGAATGGCTGAAGGGGCGGAGGAGCTCTATGGGGTATTTCTTATGAGGCACTAAGCTCATGCATGAGAGCTCCATCCTCATGACCCAGGCATCTTCCAAAGACCCCATCTCCTAATATCATCACTTTGAGGCTCAGATCTCAACCTATAAATTTGGAGTGTGTGTGTGGCGAGGGACACAATCATTCAACCTGTAGCGTGCGTGAAGAAACCATAAATTCTGGCTAAGACTGCCACCAACATCTATTTCTTGCTGTGGCTTCTGTTTGCCTCCTTGTCACGGGATCTTTCTGCTACACTAGCAGAAAGCCAGAATATTCGAGCCTGTGCTTCTACTGCCCTGCCCCTGCAGAGCTACACTCCCATCCGGTCCCCGAGTGGATGAATTCTGAGCCTTCTCCACGCCGCTCACACCCCTTGGTCTGCTCTTTCCATCTTCTTGCTGAGCGTTCCTGGTCTGTGCTTCCTCTTGGCCCATCTCACTTCCTGAAACAGCCCTGAAGAGTGTTGCTTATCTCGATGGAGCTTGAGTGGCCCTCTGGGGGCAGGAGGCAGAGGCCTTGAGCGTGTCTGTCTGGGGAACTAAGAGAAGCGGCACTTTCAGATTCAACCCACATCGAACTGTCCTCCACGCTTCCGATAGCCCAGGGATGTGTGGCCCACAAAGGGGACGAAAGTGATTGCCCCTGGATGGGCTCTCTCTAAGAAAAGCAGGGGTCTCCCAGGGAGTGTCCCACCAGAGAAGAGAAGGAATGAGTGAGTCGTGATGTTCAGACTGTCGCAGCTGCCCCTGGACCTCTAGCAAGATGCCCGGTGAGAGCTAGGCTCACTGGGCCACACAGATCCCGTCCACACAACTGTTGCTTGGGAGTCGCCTCAGGGAGGGCAAGATGGCTGTCAACAGCACTGCCCTGTTGATGGCCAACGTCACCTACATAACCGTGGAGATTCTCATCGGGCTCTGTGCCATCGTAGGCAACGTGCTGGTCATCTGGGTGGTCAAGCTGAACCCCAGCCTGCAGACCACCACCTTCTATTTCATTGTCTCCTTGGCCCTGGCTGACATCGCCGTTGGGGTGCTGGTCATGCCTTTGGCCATTGTCATCAGCCTGGGCATCACCATCCACTTTTATAACTGCCTTTTCATGACCTGCCTGCTGCTGATCTTCACGCACGCTTCCATCATGTCCCTGCTAGCCATTGCTGTGGACCGATACCTGCGGGTCAAGCTCACAGTCAGGTAGGAGGAGGCAGCGTGGGGCAGTGAGGGGCTGGGACATGGGGCTGCTTCAGTGAAAGCAAATCCAGTCTGGCCTCTGAGCTTGAAAGAGGGCACTAAGCTTCTTTGCACCATTTGGTGTGTGAGCTGGGACTGGAGAACAGCTAAAGATGAGGAAAGCATGATGCATCTTTATTTTTTTTTCTGAGCGTCTCTAGCTTGATGCATCTTTAATTAGTAAAAAAAAAAAAGGTTCATGAGTTTTAGAAATGATAGAAACTTACTAGCTAAAATAAGGAGCAAACAGAGAAGAACAGGAGATTTAAAGGTGGTTCTGCTCTTTGCAGATGTAGGTTAATTTAAAGTTATTTTAACTTCGCTTCCTCTTCCAAGTTGAGGAGGGGACCAAAAAAAGTTCTCCATTGCTGAAAGTAGTAGCAACCGTTCCTGGGATGATGTGAACAGAACAGACTGCCAACTGGAGACATCCCAGTCCCCAGGTGTCCTGAACGGCAGCTAGCTTGTAAGCCGCCTCTCTCGTCTTGGGGAAGAGATGCGGAGAGGACGCTACAGACAAGCTTTTGATACTAAAAGGCCCAGGCTCAAAGCCCAGATCTTGAGGTCTGAGCTGGGGCAAGTGACTCTTGTGGATTTGGTTCCTCGTCTTTCCACAGCAGTTAAGATACTCTAAACTCGGGGGGCGCCTGGGTGGCTCAGTGGGTTAAAGCCTCTGCCTTCGGCTCAGGTCATGATCTCAGTCAGGGTCCTGGGATCGAGCCCCACATCGGGCTCTCTGCTCAGCAGGGAGCCTGCTTCTTCCTCTCTCTCTGCCTGCCTCTCTGCCTACTTGTGATCTCTGCCTGTCAAATAAATAAATAAAATCTTAAAAAAAAAAAAGATAGTCTAAACTCGGACTTAACCTCATTTCCATTTTGCCTCTGCCGCTTTAAGCTTGTCACCTGTTTCTTTTTTTCACCTATAAAGTGGGGACAGTAATTGCCCCTTCCTCATAAAATCCCACAGTTCACACGTATAAGGCTTTTAGAAAAATGGCTGTGCCCAGTCTGTGCTCACTCAATGGTAGCTGTCACTACTGTTATCCTCAGCCAGTCACCAGCAAGGACACAGGGACTGTCGTAAAACTAGCTTCAGTTTGTTGTGAGATGTGACTGAGATAAAGTCCGAGTACACTGTCAGTACGTAACAAAATCGGTTTCCTTCTTGTAATCTGTGAGGGATGTTGCCAGGAAGGTTGGCGGGAGGAGGAATGGGGCCTCTCTTTGGAGGAGTCATTTGAGGTCCTGGAAACACTTCAGCCTCAACTCCACACCTCCACAGACCCCCATATATCGAGCAATAAGTGGGGTGCTGGAGCAAATAGAGAAGCAGGGGCAGGCACAGGTGGAGGGCAGTGCGGGAAAGGCAGAGTCGAACTCATGGCCTGTAGCCCAGCAGCCCCACAAAAACAAGACAGCGCATGGCTGGAAACGTGCACTGAGAGCATCTTGGGTAGGTGATCCCAAGAGACTTAGAAAATTCTTTCCTTCCATGAACTGAAGAATTCTCAGGCTGGAAGGGTGCCGTGAGTGCGGCAACCTATGTCTAATCCATTCAACATCATATTTCCTTCAAAAAGTCCCCCAGAGAAGTTTGCTGTAATGCCAGCTTTCTCCATCCTCATCGCCCCGCTCCTTCCGTTAGCAATTCCTACTGGGAACTCACCCATTCTCTTCCATTCAAACAGATACAGGAGGGTCACCACTCAAAGAAGAATATGGTTGGCCCTGGGCCTTTGCTGGCTGGTGTCTTTCCTGGTGGGACTGACGCCCATGTTTGGGTGGAACATGAAACCGACCTCAGAGTACGACCGAAATGTCACCTTCCTTTCCTGCCAGTTCCGTTCTGTCATGAGGATGGACTACATGGTCTACTTCAGCTTCTTCACTTGGATTTTAATCCCCCTGATTGTCATGTGTGCCATCTACCTTGACATATTCTATGTCATCCGGAATAAACTCAACCAGAACTTTTCGAGCTCCAAAGAGACAGGTGCATTTTACGGACGGGAGTTCAAGACAGCCAAGTCTTTGTTTCTGGTTCTCTTCCTATTTGCTTTGTCCTGGCTGCCTTTGTCCATTATCAACTGCATCACCTACTTCCATGGTGAGGTGCCGCAAATCTTTCTGTACTTGGGCATTCTGCTCTCCCATGCTAACTCCATGATGAACCCTATTGTCTATGCTTATAAAATAAAGAAGTTCAAGGAGACCTATCTTTTGATCCTCAAAACCTGTATGATCTGCCAGTCCTCGGATTCCTTGGACCCAAGCACTGATCAGACTTCTGAGTAGTCAGTAAACTGACTTTTGGATTCAGCGTCAGTAAACTTGAGGACCTATGCACCTGAGCCACAGCCTTTCGTGTCCTTAATTCCTTGCACTGAGGTGGGAAGCATTTGACTGACTGCCTCCAATTGTACCTTCCCTAACATCCCTCCCTATAATCCAATTGTTTTCCTGTCTTTCTTCTCTAATTCAATGTTCTGGATGCCTGACTTGAGGAGAATGTTCTATGGTTACTACTACCTGTGGTTCCTCCTCCCCAAACAGGAGAAGTCATGGAATCTGAAGGATGCCTTGTTGACTTAGTGATGAAAGTTCCTGGTCCCACTGGACATGGGTGTGGTGGTGACTCAGTTCCACTCTTCGTGGCACCAGGCAGAGAAACCACACCAGCAGAGGCAGAAAGATGGCAGGGACAGAGTGTCCCAAAGGGGCACTGAAACTGCTGAGTTCACCTGTGATTGTATTTGAGTAAATAAAAGATGACCGCTAACTGTCGTGTAACTCTTTGCTGAGGGTCAAGGTCATTTGGGGTACGCAGACCCAGCTGGCTGCTCTTGGCACTCAAGCTGCTTGCCACTGGGAACCACGCCATGTTCACCTGTTTGAATTCTGGGCCCCTCACCCCTTGCCCTAGAACACCCTGCTCCTTCTTCCTGGGCTGATAGGAGCATTTGCCAACTTCATGAGTCGTTTGTCTATTGTTAGAGAATGATCAAAAAAGGCAGAAAAGAGACAGGAGATTGCTACTATTTGTGGAGTGCTGTCTATGTGCTAAGCACTTTCCAGACATGAGCTCTTCTGATTCTGACCATCTCTGAGGTCGGTGCCACCATTATTGTCCTGTCCATTTTGCAGAAGGAAAATGGAGGCACAGAGAGGTTAAGTAACTTGTCTATAGTCACACAGTTAACAAGTAAAGTGTAAAGCTAAGATTTAAACTTAGCCCTACCTTTCAGGAGAACCCAAACTCCTCACCACCTAGTCTCAGGCACGAAGAAGGACTTGTCACTCTTCCAAAGGCCAAACTCTCAAGTTCACCTAATGGACAATTACCAGATGCATGGATCCAACAATGATTTGTGTGCTCAAGGACTCCTGGATCTTGAGGGGAGAGGTTGCCTTAGGTACTGTCATGGATGTCTCATTAATCCAGACACCAGGCGGGGACAGAGTCCCAGTCACACACTTTTAGCACTGAATGTGGCTCCGAAGATTCAAGGGGACATCAGAAGCATTTCATAGTTTACATAATTGATATCCAATTTGCAGCTGTGGACTCTCCCTCAAACAATGAATATTTGAGCCTAATGAGAGCAACAAGATGGGGATTTCAATTAAGCCACTTCAAAGAGGGTAAATGTACTTCAGATTTTTTTAAATTAATTCTTAGCCACTTCTGAAAGTTTATCCTGACAGCAATCTTAGGCCAGAGCCCGATAATCATATTTATCTAGTTAACATTACATTTCATTCCAGTGAAGTTCCTCACTTCTCCCCCCACCCCCGCCACCCTGTCACCCCAGGAAGAATGAACACTTTCTGGGAAGTTTGAAGACTTATGTCTACTTTCCTACTAATGCCAAACTGAGTTGCTTGCCAACCTGCCCGCTTCCCTGCACTGGTCACAATCGTATCTTTTTTTTTTTTTTTTTTTTTTAGAAACTATTTTGCATTCTTTTTTTTTTAAGATTTTTTTTATTTATTTATTTGTTAGAGAGAGAGAGCGCGCGAACACAGGCAGACAGAGTGGCAGGCAGAGGCAGACGTAGAAGCAGGCTCCCTGCCGAGCAAGGAGCCCGATGTGGGACTCGATCCCAGGACGCTGGGATCATGACCTGAGCCGAAGGCAGCCACTTAACCAACTGAGCCACCCAGGCGTCCCTCACAATCGTATCTTAAAGGTGAATGACCAGGACCAGTCTCCACTGTCCCTGGAAGTGTGGGAGGCCACCTTCATCTCGTCAGTTTCCCCTTCATCATTTGGGGATCTCTGTTCTCTAAAAATCCAAGTGTGGACCCCAAACCACATTTTTTTTTTCCTTAATGACATCCTGTTGTTTGATTTAAGGCTTCCCCCCCCCCCAAATTAATTTTTGTGCTTAGTTAAAATGGCCCTTTTGGATGATGCCCTGAGTTTACTGTAGGGCTTCTGGTGACCCTGGTGCGTGCTTTAGCCCAGAAAGCATCTTTGCCCAGTTGGATCCTTGAGGGAAGTGCTGTTTCGTTTTTTCGTCCCAAACAGAAGCACTTCATAGTTTACAAGCAATCTCTGCTGGTTGCTATAGCAACACTTAGCACCTGCTCTTTAGGGAAACCGGCATTAAAGGGACCACTTCCCTCAAAATGAAACAGCGGTCTGTCCTGTGTCATCCAGTGTCCTAAGATGAGCCGTAGTCTCTGAGGCTCAGGAAAAAACCTGTTTCCCCTCTCTTCTCCTTTTGTCCTCATCCTCCCCCTTCTCTCTCTCTCTCTTTCTTTCTGAAGACCACTGCTTAGCAAGCCCACTGGGGGTTTGCAGGGAGTTGTTTGTTTGTTTTTAATTTTGTTTTGGTCAAATGAGAATATCCTGAGCTCAGAGGTTCCACCAGCCCAGAAGAAAATGCCTTTTGGAGCGGATTCAGCAAAGATGAGCGAAGACATCCCGGTAAGGAGCTCCGGTAGAAGTGGCTGAGCTCCACTCCGGAGTTTCAGGCTCAGAGATTAGCGTCTCTGCAGCCTCCCGGAGCCCATCTCCAGGCTAGCTCCCTTCTGCTGGGCAGCTGAGGGTGGCTGCCGGATTTTTGTGCTCCAGGAAGAAGGGAAAAAGATTATACCCAGACAAAATTGAAGTTTGCTTCCTCTTCCTCTGTATGAGTTCACTGGAACAAAAGCAGATGTTGAGTTTATAGACTTAATCTTTTTTTTTTTTTTATCAAGTCTACTGTGAGTAAATGAAGACCAAGTGAGAAAGAGCAAAGGCTACTGCCAAGCTTGCGATGGAAAGAGAGACTGTGACGGCTACTTGCATTTTGCAGGGACGCGAAGGCAGGCAGTGGAGTGGGGGCAGCTTTCTGGGGGTCACAGGGAGGCTCCACTGGGCTCTGGCTGGAGGCTGGTGGCTGGGGAAGCTGCGGGCGGGCTCGTGGAAGTGGGGCAGCCTGTGGGATGGGTTAGGAGAGCATATCCGGCTTTCTCTGGTTGGTCCCAAGATGGGAGGAGGACAAAAATTTGGCAAGCTGTCCATTATTACTAGCTACTTGGGGTTGATTGTCACAGGGATTACCATTTGGTGTTCTGGACTTTTGCTGGAGATTATGGTCTGATTTCCTACAAATCTGACTTCTGGCAGGCTGGCTGCCCCGGCCAGTTACTGTAGATAAGATGCTGGTTTCCTGGGCCAGAAGTTCTGTGCAGAGCTCTATTTTTATAGATGGTCTGGCCATTGTCCATGGGTACATTCAGTTTTTTACAACCAGATGTACATTTTCTAGAGACACTCTGCACTTAGAGGCCGTGCTGGGTATGGTGTGAATGGGAAGACAGCTGCGCGTTGCCCCGAATTCTCAGATGACATGGTGTATGCCCCGTCCCCTTGTGAAGTCTGACGTCTCTGTACCTTTGCCGGGTCGTTTCTATTGTGGAAGACTTAGTTAGCATCAGGTCAGCCTGTTGTACTAGCCGTGTGAACCCAGGCAAGTTCCTAGGACTGAACCTTGTCATACCTGAGTGTTGTTTGGTTTGGTTTTTTTCCCATTTATAATGGAAAAGTTCAGGCACACAAAGGTGAAGAGGCAAGAATAATGACCCCTCGGATATCTCTTATCCTGCTTCAGTAGCGATCAACTTACAGCCCGCGTTGTTCCATTTATGTCCCTCCCCACCCGCCGCACCCTGATTATCTTGACTTTTTCAACATCAAATTATTTCATCTGCAAACATTTCAGCTTTTATTTATGAAACGTATTTTTTAGATGATCACTTGGCTTATTCTTATTATCCACTCATCATCTTAAGTTATACATCTAAGGAGTGAAACTTAATTCTACCCTGATGAAGCAGCAATAGAACAAAGAGCACCAAGGAATACTCAGAATAGAATGCTAGTGGGCACATGACTCGTTCTCCTTATAACTCTGGGCCTCTCATTTGCTTTACAATGTTACCTTTTCATGTCTTGGGCACTTTATTGATATCAGTGCCCAATCCATTTCTCCTTCGGTTGCTACCTTTTTCGGTTTCGTGGTACTATCTACAAGCCTTTCCCAGCGTCCATTTGGATGTGGCTTTCTCAGAGATAAAAAGTGATTTTTAAAAATACAACCTCAGGGGCGCCTGGGTAGCTTAGTGGATTAAAGCCTCTGCCTTCGGCTCAGGTCATGATCTCAGGGTCCTGGGATCGAGCCCCGCATCAGGCTCTCTGCTCAGCAGGGAGCCTGCTTCCTCCTCTCTCTCTGCCTGTCTACTTGTGATCTCTCTCTCTATGTGTCAAATAAATAAATAAATAATCTTTAAAAAAATAGAACCACAATATCTGTATGAATGATCAATTGCTATGTGATTTTTATTGATTTTTTTCTTTTAAAAAATTTTAAAGGTTTTATTTATTTATTTGACAGAGAGAGAGAGATCACAAGTAGACAGAGAGGCAGGCAGGTGGGGGGAGGAACCAGGCTCCCTGCTGAGCAGAGAGCCCGATGCAGGGCTTGATCCCAGGACCCTGAGATCATGACCTGAGCCGGAGGCAGAGGCTTAACCCACTGAGCCACTCAGGAGTCCCTGATTTTTCTTTTTTCTTTTTAAAAGATTTTATTTGTTTACTTATATATTTGAGAGAAAGAGAGCAAGAGAGGGGAGGGAGAGGAACAAGCAGACTTTGCACGGAACATGGAGCCCGACAGAGGGCTCAATGCCAGCACCCTGAGACCATGACCTGAGCCAAAATTAAGAGCCAGGTGCCCGACTGACTGAGCCACCCAGACACCCCAGTTTTTATTGATTTTCTTGATCACACAGGCCAGCCCTCATTCAGTTTAGGAGGGGACTGAATAATAGCATGAGTGCCAGGAGCCATCTTCGAGGTTGGTTATTTTTTATTTATTTATTTTATTTATTTATTTTTTAAAGGAACTCATAGTTCCACCAGCCTTCTAAAAAAGATTTTATTTGTTTACTTATTTGAGAGAGAGCGAGCAGGGGATGGGGAGAGGGAGGGGGAAAGAATCTCAAGCAGACTCTGCACTGAGTGTGGAGCCCAATGCAGGGCTCGACCTCAAAACTCTGAGATCACGACCTGAGCTGGAACCAAAAGTTGGACACTCAGCTGACTGAGCTACCCAGGTGCCTCTCAGAAACTGGCTCTTGATAATGTCATTATCACATCTGAAAAGATCTTAACAATAATCTCTTAATACCATCAACTAGCCACTGTCTAGACCTTTGGTGAGGATTCAAATATGTTCCATATATTGCAATTTGTCGTTCTTTTTCCTAAGCCCCTTGTAATCGGCAGATTCGTTCTTCCTCCCTTTTCCTCCACCCACCCCTTTTCCCCAACTTGCAGTTCATTTGTTGAACTCACAGAGGTTTGATGAGGAGTCAACGAGGGGCAGGTAAAACAGACATGGGAGGTGGCCCACATGCATTGCTGAACAACCTGGACACACATCCATGCCCGGCCTTTGATGGGGAGGGCTATCTCTGGGGTGAGGGGTGATAAGTAGTGTTCAGCCTAAATTCACTAGAGAGGTGGTTCTGTAATTTAGACTTTCACAATCAGTGGCCAGGCCTTGAGCCCCAGCAGGAACCAAGAGAAGCTTCTCTCGCTGCAGAGACAGATCTCCTTGATTTGTCCTGGCTTTGCCCAGGGAAGCTCTCAAGAGGTCTGGACGCGGTAGCCGTGGCTTCTGACCCACACACCCACATGTACCTGGCTCCATGCTCCAGATGCCAGATGCATCTGTTCCTAACAGCTTCTCGATTTACCCCCAACTGCATTCTACGAGGGAGGCTTCAGTGTTCACCTGGTTAGCACTCTCACCTGGTCCATTGGCAGGACAGGCACAGTTGCACACCTGGATGTGTATAAATGTTACTGAGTGTGCTTGTGCTCTTCCAAGTGGGTACATGGCTTTGTTGCACCAGGGTGCATTTATCCAGAAGGGGAATCTCCACTGCTATTTTGGGAGTGCCAGGAAACCCACAATTTTTTCCGTTGCCTATATTATTATATAAATAACTTTATTTCCACAAATGGCTTCCCTTTGATGAGGTATGCTTGTGCAGTGCACAACTTGGATAGCTATACATCGCGGCACTGCTTGGATTGACTGGTTTTTCCTTTGGCCTGGTATCTTCAAACAGGATAAAACCACTTGAAGCTCAAAGATCTCGATTTCCCTTAATCAGATTCAGGATTCCTGAGACCCCTGGGCATGGTTTGTCATTCCAGTTGAAGGCTGTTCACTTCCTTCCAGTCATGGGGTTCTTCATTCTGCTCTTCTTGACTGTCTTTTCAGGTAAGGCAGGGGAACATCTCTAGCCTCCAAACTTCCCAAACACCTTGCAGGGGAGGGAAAAAAGTTTTTTAAAGGAGGGTTGCAAGAAATTTGAAAACCTCAGCTAAAATGTGGGCTCTGTATTCTCTCAGTGTTAAGTTCCCCTTCCCTGTCCCTTCCCCTTCGCCAAAAGTGTTTGTGCAGATGAATAAGGCTGGGACTTTCTGCTGTCTGCCTGTGCCCGAGCCCAGAGATGAGACCCTGGGGACTGATTGGGTGACCTTGACGGCTGCTGTGCCTCTCCTTGGGTCCCCACCCAGGTCTGTAGAGCGAGCATCACCCCATCTATCTTGTGGGGTGGATAGGAGAATAAAATATCATATCAATTCATATGGGGGATGTGAACCTGCCATGCAGGCTGGTCCCAGGCAGTGCTTGTGGGGACCCAGCCCACCTCTGGAAGGCTGAGAGACAGGGAGGCCCTGCTGCCCGTCTCTGCTTCTTGTTCAGATACTTCCCCAGCCATGGTCGAGGGGGACGTGGTGTGCATGACTTCCTCACTACACAACATCCTGAGGTGACGGCACTGCCCCTGCAGAGGAAATGGAAAGTTCTGAGCTCCTAAGAACAGAACCTGACTCCCTCTGTTCTCAGCACTGTGCGGCCGGCAGAAGCCTCGGAACCTTCTCAGGTTTTGAGGGGGCCTCAGTTGAGTAGGGGGCTAGGGGCACAGTATGTGCTCACAGTGAGCCTCGGGCTCCTCAAGCCCCCTGCCAGGCAGTGGTGAGAGGCTGCCTATATCCGCACAGAGGGGGACCCCTCGGGCCAGGCCACAAGACTTGCCTAGGGTTGTGGTAGTAGCCGTCCGGCCTGCCGGAGCCAGCCCCACAGACTGGCTGGCTTGAACGACAGAGATTTATTTCTTCCCATTTCCGGAGGCTGGAAGTCCGAGATCAAGGTGCAGGCAGGTCTGGTTTCTTCTGAGGCCGCTCTCCTTGGCCTTTTTGTTGTGTCCTCACATGACTGTCCCTCGGCCTGTTGTGTGTATCCTAAGCTCCTTTCCCATAAGGACACCAGGCTGGTGGCTTTAGGCCCTTTCTAATGACCCCACTGTAACTCAGTTACCTCTTAAAAGGCTCAATCCCCAAATACAGTCACATTCTGAGGTGCAGGAGGCTAACACCTCAACATATGAATTTTAGGGGGACCCTATTTGGCCCCTAATAGTCACTAACCCAAAACAGGAGAAAAAAAAATCAGCTTCCTGTGCTTTAACTGATTTTTCTGGAGGAGGGCAGGGGCTGCGACATGTTTGAAGGAACAATGGGGGGGTATGTGCACAGGCGTGCCCCATGTGTGCTTTCACAGATGCTATGGTCATGGACGAAAAGGTCAAGGAGAGCTTTGCGCTGGACACAACTTCTGCCACCTGCAGCTACAATGCCCACTATAAGGACCACCCCAAATACTGGTGCCGAGGCTACTTCCGGGACTACTGCACCATCATCGCCTTCACGCCCAACAGTACGGACCGCGTGGCCCTGAGGGACACGGGAAGCCAGCTCGTCATCACCGTGTCCTGCCTGACCAAGGAGGACGCGGGCTGGTACTGGTGCGGCATCCAGCGGGCCTTTGCCAGGGACGACATGGATTCTACCGAGCTGGTGGTGACTGACAGCACGGGAGGCCTGGCCAGTGATCTCTGGTCTGGGAAAGGTAAGGAGCCTGTCAGGGGTCCGGTCAGGGGTAACCCACAGTCGTGCATGTGCGTTATATGTGGTAACTACTTGCTGAGGCCGGGGAGCACCAAGTCAGGCTCCCCTTGGGTTCTTTGGGGGTAACCTGGTCTCTCCTTCCCTCTGAAGTCGGGCGGTTGCTGATGGTTCGGGATTAACTTGGAATTTGGGGAAGAGGAGGGTGTGTGGGCTCCGGGGTCCTCTTGGAGCCTCCCTTCCCTCACAGTGATCTGCCTCATGGGATTTGGGAGAGGCTCATGGCAGCTAATAAGTGGAAGGGCTTTGCGCTTCTGGCCAGGAAAGGCTCAGATTCCACGTCTGTGCTCCATAGCCAGCCTTGTAGGTCTAGAATCTTGAAGCTCCATTTCTTGAGAGGCGAGAAAAATGACCCAGGTGCCCGGATGAGCCCCCCTCAGAAACGGGGATGAAGATCACTGCCAAATGGGTCAGGAGTACAGTTTACATGGAGGCCGCTGGGTGGGTGCAGGTTGGACTGGAGCCTGTAGGGGAAGGTCTGTCCAACCCAGTCCACCAGTCCTTTGGGCCAGGGCTGAGTTCTCTGGATGCTCACCAAAATTCTTCTGTCAGTTGCTCAAAGTCTCTTTTTTACATGAGAAAGCCTCTGTCTTGGCAAAGAGCTTAAGGAAAGCACTAGCCTTTCTCTTCTTTCCCTCTGTGTCTTCTCAGTTGTTTCTGTTTCTAGGAGGGCGGTCTTTCTATCATAGCCCAGAGCACAATGCCGGTAGGAAAACAAACCAAGAACTTAAGGAAAGCTGTAGGAAGCCTCCTGGTGCTGGAGAGAGGGTTTTGCTCACAAGTGAGCAACTACTCATTTGTCTAGCAAGTATCTTATTCAATGGGTGACATCCTCACACCTGGTGTGTTTCTACTGTATTGTTAGGCTCGGGATGAAAGGGGTCTCACCTAAATGTCTCCTTAGTTTAAGACCCCACAACCTCCCCAACTAGATTTGCCAGAGAAGGCAATGTAGGTGGCCATGGCAGAGCTTTGCCCATTGGGTTTTGGTGGCTGTCAGGAGCACAGTGTGTCAAAGATGTCACCTATTGGCTCCTTCCCTAAGGATTGGACTGGCTCTCTTGTGCCTCTGGTGTCCTCTCCCATAGGCTTCAGCCTGGGACTCTCTAACCATGGGCCACTTCTAGTCCACACAGGGCTTTTGTGCAAATCTGGAAAGAGGGTCCCACCTCCAGGTGTACGGAACACAGTGACCGGTGGTATATGGGTTGGCGAGCAGAGTGTGGGCTGGATGTCAGCCCCTACTTGTTCCCTCCACCCTCTGCCCCATGCAGGGCACACTTAGGGTGCCTCAGCTTGGGCCAGCATCTGTTCGGAACACTCAGTCTCTGAGGGTTGAGGGAATGACAGCCAGAGACGCAGAGATGCAGAAGGCAAGGGCAGGTCTGGGGACTGGCTCACAAGACCCTCGGCACGTTCTTTCTGATGCAGACCTATCAGGCAACAAGACCAGAAGCTGCAAGGCGTCCAGAGTGGTCCGCAAGGTCGATCGCTCCAGGTGAGGACAAACGGGCTATGTGGGTGGTGGAGGCAGGCAAGGGTGACACGGCGTGGAGAAAGATCTGTCCTAAGGAGACAGCAGTGTCTCACACGTGAAGGGCGGAACATGGCACCCTCAGAAATGGTCCGGAGCGTCTTTGGGACTTTTTCTCAGTCTCTGATCTGCTGCTCTCACATGTGCTTGCCACCTCTCTCTCTGCACTGCCCTTTTCTATTTCATCTTGGCCGTTTCTAGTTCCTGAGCTTATGTCTCCCCTGCTCAAGAGACCAGCCAGTCTTGGCTCTGTCTGCTCCAAGTCTGTTAGTCTCTGAGGAAGGGGCTCAGAACCGCTTGGTCTGCTCGCCAGCCCAGGTCCGATCAGGCTTGGGCTGGGGGACAGGAGCACTCTGAAGGGACACGGTGGCAGAGTTCCTGGAACTGGGTGGGGGCGGGGGATGGAGCAGATTCCAGGAAAGGGGATCCCGGGCAGAGAACCGAATTCGAGCGACATGAATTCTGTCGGTCTGTGATTCCTTCCAGGATGTCCATTCTCATCATCTGCATACTGATCACAGGCTTGGGGGCCATCTTTATAATCAGTCATTTGTCCAAAAGAAGGAGAAGCCAAAGGAGTAGAAGGGGTAAGTAGTCACTGGGGGGTGGGGATTAAGCAAAATGAAAAGGGCCAAGGAGTAGCTTTCAAATGAGTGAGTATGACCCTCTTCTTGTTGCCTGGACCCATGGAGGCCAGTGCAGCCAGCCATGGGCTGGGGGAGATCCTGCTTCATGGTGACCAAGGCCCCATGAGAGGCGACAGAGAGGGTATGGCGGCCGTGGTAAGTGGGACCACTTAGACTAGGGAGGAGGAAGGGAGGCCTTGAGACCTTGAGACCGTAGGTCCCAGTGTGTGGAAGGTCACCTGCCTTCCCAGCACACAACCTTTGGGAGGTAGACTTACTCTTTGCTTGAAACTTTTTTTTTTTTAAGATTTTATTTATTTATTTGACAGACAGAGATCACAAGTAGGCAGAGAGGCAGGCAGAGAGAGAGGGGAAAGCAGGCTCCCTGCCAAGCAGAGAGCCCGACATGGGGCTCGATCCCAGGACCCTGGGATCATGACCTGAGCCAAAGGCAGAGGCTTTAACCCCCTGAGCCACCCAGGCGCCCCTGCTTGAAACTTTTGTTCACCTGCGGGGACTGTCAAAGGACCTCTGGGGCCCATGGGTAAGTAGACATAGAAAAGTCTCCTTGAGAAAGTCCAGGAGTGGAGACGACAGGCCCACGGGCCTCAGCTCTGGTCTTCAGTCACCAGAGGAAGGGCCCTTAAGCTTTGTGCCTCCTTCTGCCCTTGGGTATTACAGGTAAAAGCCTCGCTAGAAGCCAGAAAACCAGTCAAGCTTCTTTTGTGATCCCCACACCTCTGGTAAGTTCCCTCCAAGGCTCATCCTGCGCTCTGGGCCCTACAGTTACCTGATCTTTAGGGATCCCCCTTCCTAACCAGAGGATGGGAATTTTGTTCAGCAGGGACTATGTGGATCTGCCCACCTTCCCTTTCTCTCTCTCTCTCTCTTTTTATTTTTGTTCACCTTTCCTTTGAGGCAGCATCAGAGAAACCAAAATCCTCAAGACCACCATGTGGTGGTTCTTCTAACCTCTCAAGGAGACACAAGATAGGAAGACCACCACATACAAGTGTCACTGTTTGGCTAGTAGTGCTTTTTATTTTTTTCTTTTTTTATGCTCAGAAGTCACAGAAATAAGTTGGGCCACAGAGAGACTGTATACATAGTTACCACCAGGCCCTCCTCTGGGTCTGGAAGTGCAGGAAACAATGCTTCAGAGAATGAAAGTAAACATGTGCACGCACACACACACACACACACACACACACACACACATTCAGTAGCACCAGCTACTGAAACGTGGGGTAGAACTGGAAGAATCTGGAATTCAAAGCTAAGACTCAGAGGTCTCATACTCTCCCTATGATAATTTGGCCCCATGGCAGAGCAGGAGCCCTAAGAAATCAAAGGCCTGGCTCCCTTTTGTCCTCTAAGAGCTTTGGGAACTGGTGGAGATGGGGAAGGTAGTTGCGCCCAAGACCCCTCCCTTCAGGACACAATTATACTGTAGGTTTTTGCAAAACCCAGTGTCACTTCTTCAAGGCATGATCTTGGGTAACTTTTCACTTCTCTGGGCCCGTTTTCTGCTATAGATTGAGGACCCCATTCTCATATTCCCCAGGAGTTTTTAGTCATACATTCACTCTTCTTTCAATGCACGGGGACCATGCTAGGTGTTGGGGATACAAAGGCAAGAAAAAGAAATGGCATCTGGGTCCATAGAACTTATAATGCAGAGTGGGAAGGAGACAAACCATCACGCAGATGAAAATTGTCAGCATAAATACTCGACAGGAAAGGCACACGGAGTGGTGGAAATTGAGGCAAAGGAATCCAACCCTACTCCGTTTGAGCAAGGAGTTGAGTGACCTGTGTTAGCCGTGGCCTGCTTCCTCACACTCAGGCAATTGGAACATGGCAGCTGGAATCAAAGACCCGTCTGGCTTTGATGTTCCTGGGCTCTGCAGGGGTCCGGTGGCATTAAATCACCAAAGCTTGGTGAGAGGTGAATGTAAGCCCCAGCGCCAAGCTTCCCTATTGACTGACTGAAGGGCTTTCAAGTAATGACAGCTGATTTCTGCCCTGAGAACAAACTACGGTGTTTAGTCTCCATAAAGCCACCACGAGAGTGTGTGCAACTTCTACAGCAGAAACACGCAGCAGAGGAAGGCAACCGATCTCAACTCGATTTCCTTTTTCTCTTCCCCACACAATAGACAAGTCACTGAAGCCCTCCTCCCGTGTCCTGACTCCATAGAAAATGGCTCACGCTGAACAGATGTGACTGAAGATTTATTTAGTTTATGAATTAAGCGATGCTACAATAGAGTCGTCATGACAACCGACCCCCGCCTTGTGGGGACCGATTGTGATCTCTCAGGTGTTCTGCAGGACCCTCTGACTTGCCGGTGATCGCTTGCTGCTAGCTGAGAACAGCAGTCGCAGGTGAAGAAAAGGGGCAAAACCTGGCTCAGGGGGCCAGGAGATCACTTGTGTTTTCTTGGTTCGCCAATAAATTCCTGACTGGTGTTGAATGGACTCTCAGGTATGACTAATTCTCCTGGGATATCCCTGGAAGTGTGTTTCAAGTACAATATCGCGATCTTCATCTCCGCTGTTGGTATCGCCTGCTGTCAGAAGAAGGGGTGTCGTCCAAACCAGCAGGGGTCAGGTTTTCTTGGGGGAAAGATTGTCCGCCCTGGGACGTTGTCTGCGGACTGAATGGAGGCTGCTCTGGATCAGTGAGGAACAAAGGTGTGGTGAGTGAAATATTCAGTCACATCAGGAAGCATAAATCAAGACCGAGGGAGGCATCAGGAGCTGTGGGTACAAGGGAGGCTGTACTGTCCGAAATGCCAGAGCCGCCTGCATGTCTGCACCTTCTCTCCCCATGTGAAGTCTTCCCTGCTATTTCAGAGAGTTCCAGGAGCTCCCCATCACTGCCTCTGTTGCCCTCGTAAAATCCCTGCTCTTCTGGTGTCTTGTAGCGAGGGTGCCGGCCAGTCTCAGCACTTAGGATGCTCGGCAGCCCAGGGGTCGTTGCAGGGGGGGCAGGGAGATTGGCTCTTGACCCAATTCCACGCCTGTTCTGCAACGTTTAGATCTAAGCTCTCACAGCATCTTTCATGCACACGGTCCCTTCAGCTTCCACTCTAACCCCTCCCATTGGTAGGGACCTCAGAGCTACTCAATAGCCTGATGGGAAGGGGCAGGGGCGAGGAGACCATACCATTCCTGCCACCTCCCTATTTCCTGTGGCTAGTCCCCCTACCTCCCAGAGTCTCTGATTTAAGAACATCAAAAGTGCTGCCTTTTTCCTCAGCCACAGAACAACTCCAGTCCCTCCTCTGTTGCTACGTACTGAAGCACGAGTCCACCGGTTCTACAAACAGTAATCTGGTCTTGGCTCCGTGAGGCCATGCTCCTGCCCAAGGCAAGAGAGCAGGCATCAATCTTCCACGACACGTGAAGACACCCATAGTTGTCATGCAGGCTTTATATTCCTGTATCTAGAGAACCAGTTCCCCCTCAGAATCCTACAGGTTTTTTCAGAATCCTACACGTTTGTTCTAATTCCACGAATGAGCATTCCAGAGACTTTTCTTCTTCCCTTCCCTGGCAAAGACCTTTTAAATCTCTGGTCAATTATTTAACTACTCATTTCACCCTCCAGCAAGACTAGGGGCACACCAGTTTTCATGGTAGGGAGACAAAACCTAAAGCTTTGTTAAGAGTAGGGTTCTGCTTTTAAAAATAGGAAGTTTCAAGAAAACAGAGGGAGGGTAATTAACATGATACTTCATGTCCAAGTAGGTGGTCCTAGGATAATGCGTCCTCCTCTGGGAACTGTGGGACAAGCCCTGGCTCTCAACTGGAAAGCTGACTGGACTTCTAGCTTCAAGGTCGGTCCATAGTGTTGTTTGCTGTCAGGTGAAAGCTAGAGAGGGACTTCCTCCAGCCAGCGACAGAAGAGCCTCTGCTGCCCTCCTGGGGCGGCCACTCTGCTGTGCTGTGGCCTCTTCACAAAACCACATCCCCAAACTGTCTTTCTCCTTGGTCCATTCATTCCCACGCTGGACCCACCCTTCCGCCATCTTCTCAAAAACCAGCTCTCAGGAGCTTTCCTGGATCGGGCCACCGGACTTGCCCTTGCTAGTTTCTCTGCCGCTCTGCCAGCTTGGCCTGGAGGCAAGACACAGGGTACTGCAAGTCAGAGGGCTGGATACAAGTGTGGCTCTGCCGCCACCTTAATGGGAGAGATTGGCTACGTTATTTGATCTCTATGAACTTGAATTTCCCAACCTCAGTCTTTAAACATACTGCCTGATGTGCTATTTCAGAGAGATTTGGGGAGGCTGCTTTTCTCCCAAGGCCGCTTCCTTGGCTATAGACTGAGCCCCAGTAAGGTAACACTCCTCAGGGATGCCCCATTGGAGGAGTGACCCGTCTGATGGGAGTCCATGAGTCGGAATCTGGGTGAACCTGCTCTGTCCTTCCTCTTCCTTTTTTAACCTTTTGCGTGAAGCTTTCAAAGTACACATGACCTCTTCTGTGACTCCCGGGCACAGCTGAGCCACTGGTTCAGAGGTGGGGAGGGGAGAGGAGGGGATTGTCCCCTTCTCTGCAGTCACGTACATGCCATGTTCTCCGGTGCCAAATGTGCGATGAAGACGGTACTTCTCAGTTGGTTCAGAATCCAGGTGGGGATGGGAGCACCAGGTACCTGGTCCCCTGAAGATCCTCAACAAGGGAAGTGGAGAACTTCAAAAGTTACAAAAGGGCTTTTAAGGGACAATACCTCCTCCCCCTGTCGCCCCTCAGTCCCTCGGTTATCAAGCTCCCTTGGCCAGGGGCAGTCGCGGAGACCAGTTAACGGTGTTTTCTTTCAGAGACTAGATATGGACAAATACAGGTGCGCACACACACATTCTCTCCTGGACACGAGCAGAGCAGGCAGAATTCTGTTCAACAGCTTACACCTTATGTTTGACATAACTTGGAGATCTTTTTTGTCCTAGAACATAGAGCATCTTCCCTCTTTTTAATGACTACATTGTACTCCATTGGCTAGTCCCCTCTCAATAGACACTGGGGGTTTCCTTGATCTTCCACTGTTGCAGAGTTGAGCATAGTGGGAAAAACGGGCACACTCTGGAGCCAGCCTACCTGGGTGTGAGCCCCATAGCCACCGCTTGCTAGCAGTGAGAACTCAGCACATTACTCAGCCCCTCTGGGCCTCCCTTTCTCTTCTAAAATGTGAATAATGACAATTGTAGCCTCCTGGTGTTTTGTGAGGCTTCCATGAACACATGCTGGGCACTAGGAGTATACTTAGAGTATGAGGAGCCTCACCAAGTTTTAGGCAGTTTGGTGAACGCTACAATTTAAACTATGCACAATTTAAACTTTCCGCAGGATGTATTTGCAGCTATAGGATTTAAAACTTGGTTAGCTTTTGCCAAATTGCCAACCATATCATTTGAATGTGTGTCTTGGTTCCCCACAGTCCTGCCCGACCGGTTTGCTAGCAGACTCTGTGAATGTTGCTCATCTCATGGATGGAAAACACCTAACTGTAGTTTTAATTACTATTTCTTTTATTATGAGTAAACTTGAGTATCTCCTCATCTGTTGAAAAGCCACTTATATTTCCCTTTCTGGACTAACCCGGACTCATCCTTTGTACTTTTTTGTTTCGTTTTGATTTTCCTACTGAGTTGCTGATTTTTTTTTTTTTTCTGACTGACTTACAGAAGCTCTGAGTATATTAAGAAAATCAGCCCTGTGGCTATGAGATGCTTTGCAAATATTTTCCAGGCTTGGCATTTTGAACAGTATTTTGTAAGTCCAGTTAATCAACTTTTTCTGGCTTATTGGCTTGGGGTCACACATTCGAGGCAGGGACCACTCAATTTTTAAAGTTCTCCTATATACTCTCCTAGTACTTTTGCACTTTTTTTTACAGTTAAATTTTGATGCAGCTAGAATTTATTTTGATTTAAGGAGGGAGATGTGGATCTGATCTTATTTTCATCTACATGGTTGCCTACCTGTCAAAACACCTTTTACAGATAAACCAATTTCCCCCATATATATCTATTTCTAGTCTTCTTACTCTATCCGTTTGTTTATTTGCGAACCATGAACACATTTTAATGAGTCATGCTTGATTAAAAAAAAATACTTTTAGTTAGTGGTTAGGGCTAGCCTTCCTATATTCTTTTATTTGCTGCTTTTGATAAATTTTCCTGGATTTGCATTCTGGTTTATTGTCTATACAGGAACTTTAGAGTAACCTTACTGAATGAGTTACTTATTGGGTGTGGGGGGGGGGCGGCACATGGATGGCTCAGTGGGTTAAGCCTCTGCCGTCGGCTCAGGTCATGATCTTGGGGTCTTGGGATGGAGCCCCACATCGGGCTCTCTGCTCAACAGGGTAGGCTGCTTCTCTCAGTATCCCTCCTCCCTGCTCGTGCTTTCTCTCTCTCTCTCTCAAATAAATAAAATCTTAAAAAAAAAAAAAAGAAAAAGAAAATCCTATTGGTATTTTTACTGGGACTGTCTGTGGAATCATCCATTAGGATTTGGGGGGGTTCACATTTACATTTTTAGTTCCCATATAACATCACTTTGCATATCTTTTATGCTATAGCAAAGAGGTGGACATCCACATGTGAACAGCGCTTTGTACAAGAGGGAACTTATATTTGTGTAAAACTCTTGGGATGTACAAAGTACCATAGAAGATGACATCTTCCTTATTCTCACACTAAGAGGTAGACATTATTCTGTTTTCATGAGGAAGCAGCTACACTTACCAAAAGAATGCAGCTAGTTGGAGCCGAGTTTGAGAAGCGAGCCCCGATCAGTCCTGAGCTTGTTCTGGGGTATTGTCCCCTCTGTTGGGCTTCTGGCTATGGAGGAGTTCTGGATCTCTGGACGTGACAGGACCAGACAAATAAATGATACAGGAGGAGCCAGCACTGCAGATGGGTTGCTTTTATTTGGAACTCCTGCTCGCTTGCCCATCTGGCTGGCTTCTCCCAAGCTGGTCAGTGGCACCGAGTAAGCATTCTTTGTGTGCTGAGCTCTGTACCACACACTTTGGAAGAGGACCAGGGAGGCTGTCTCAGCCCTCAAAGGGCTAAGAGGCTGTCCGTCCAAGCAGAAGGGCTGGCAGTGTCTTCTCAGGCCAAGAGAAGCACTCCCCCTCGGCCTTTAAAACCTCTAGCTAACATTTCCAGATCCCACCCAAACAGCTCCAACCGTACCAAGCTGTGGTCCAGAATTTGTCCTAAGGGAAAGTGATGAATAAGAATGGAGCTGAGAGTAAGAGGGACTGGCATCAAGCCTACTTGGAAAGGTCGGGGGAGTCTGTCCCTTTGACTGGAGCATAAACGACTGTGTCCAAGGGTGCAGAATGTTTCTCAGTCAGGTGATTACTCTTTTCTTCCGAGATTTTGAATGCTATGCTAGCATAGGTAAGTGCTTCCTCTGGGGATGAAAGCTGCAGAGGAAGAAGGAAGAGGAACGATTGAGTTCAGTTTGGAGGGCGGTGTCTCTTTAAAAGCCAGGGTCTCTGTAGAAGCCACTTGGAGGCTGTGGTCATAGAGGATCAAAGAGATCAGAAGATGGCAAGTGCCCAGGGTCCCAAAAACAGTGTGGTCATCTTACCTTGGGCGGAGGATCAAGGCTGGAGTGACGGTTCAAGGGAGGATCCGGGGCACAGGGACTGGAGTGGCCTGCCACAGGGGCCAGGAAAAAGAGGGACAAGTCTCACCAATGGGGTGTGGAGGAATAGGAAGCCTTTCTCTGCAGGCTGGGGGGCGAGGTGGGTGTTGGAGATGGCAAAAGTGGAGGGGCAGGGAGGGCAGAGACAGAAGCCAAGGGTATCAGTTCCCCAGTCTGTGGAGAGGGTGAGCTACCAAGGTTTTACTCCCCCTCAGAGTTAACACCGAGACTAATTCTCAATGTCAGACCCAGAAGAGCTGTCCCATCTCTTGGAGACCACTTACATTTCCTGTAGCTCTTCACGATGAGGAAGACAAGGACCAGCAGCAGCAGTGTCAGCAGGACCCCCACAAAAAAGGCCAAGACCAAATGCTGTATGCTGCTTTGGCACAGAAAGGGAGCAGATGACCCGCTGGGCTTTCTGAAGGCCTCTGCTCAAGGCCAGAGGGTCACCATTCCTGCCTGCGGGTCAATCCCTAAAATAGCTTTCATACTGGCTAGGTGACTTTTACCCACTGCTTTTCAACTTTCTGCTTTGAGGTTCCAGAACTCTCTGAGGCCTCAGTGCAAATCGTGAGTTCTTGTCCCCCTCAAAAATCTTCACAGGTCTGCCCATACACACAGTTTGTTGATGAGCTGAGGGGATTCATGGATCTCCCGAGGGATCTCCCTCCCTGGGGCACTCTGGGTTAAGAACCACACTCTAAACATAAAAAACCGATTCATGGGGCACCTGGGTGGCTCAGTGGGTTAAGCCTCTGCCTTCAGCTCAGGTCACGATCTCAGGGTCCTGGGATCGAGCCCCATATCCGGCTCTCTGCTCAGCAGGGAGCCTGCTTCCCCTCCCTCTCTGCCTGCCTCTCTGCCTACTTGTGATCTCTGTCCGTCAAATAAATAAATAAAATCTTAAAAAAAAAAAGATTCATTTTTTCAACTGTTTCTGGTCCCTTTTTCCCAGCCCTCCCTCCCAAGTCCCATCAGGCAGAGCTGTCAGCACAAAATCCAATGCCATGGAGTGCAAGATGAAATGGGTGGGATGAAATGATGAAATGGCTCGCTTACTTGGTGGGCTCCTGGGAGCAGGGTGTGGAGGCAATTGCCGGAGCTGTTGTGCTGACACTTGGTTTGTCTATGAGAGAATGTGAAGGGGCTTAGTGCATCTGCCACATCTCATGAATCTTTCCAGCTTAAATTAAGTCCCCAGGTGCCCCACCCTATCCAAGCCACCAGGGGACATACACAATGGAGAGTCCCACTCTGCAAAAGGAGAGAACGGTGTTTCATATCCTGGATCCTTTAGCAAAAGTAGAGCTTTCACTTAAAAACTTAAAAAACAAACAGCTACACCCATGAAAGAGGAGCCTCATGTTTCTGCAGCCCCATGTGCCCCTTTGACAAATAAACACATCTCCTGTCCCTCCCTCCAAGATTTAATGGACCCCAGGGAAATGTGCTTCCTCGGACACAAGCAGACAATGTCAAGGCCAGGGAGTAGAGAACCAAAAGCAAAACTCAAAACTAGCATTTCCCAAAGTTTTGGGGAACTTGACCTTGGAAACTGCTGCCTTTTTTAGTGGTTCCTTTGTTTGCAGGGTGGCTTTTAACAGTGACTAGTCAAAGGCAGCCACAGTGAGTTCTCCCAAGGCCAGTGCCATAAATAGGGGGCCAGTA
The DNA here is from genome assembly GCA_004024625.1 of Mellivora capensis. NCBI lineage: Eukaryota > Metazoa > Chordata > Mammalia > Carnivora > Mustelidae > Mellivora > Mellivora capensis. Next base: position 53,166 of record PISX010002520.1, on the reverse strand, counting down.
AGGGAAGTGAACTGCATTGCCCTAAGCTACCCAGCTGGTCTTGTACTGAGCACACAGACACCCTTTACTCAACTTGGGAGGATAAACTGTTCTCCCTGGTTCCCCTTGATACTCTTCTTGGCATTGGGTAAAATTTGATTCTTCCAACCTCGGAAATGTTGTCCCATTCAGCTCTTCAGTATAGTTTCTGGTTAATCCAGTCCATGTTAACTCAGTAGTGAGGCAGGTAATGGTTTCTGCCCTGGACTTACCATTTTTGGGTTCAGGTTTGGAATTCCATCCTCCCATGCTGTCTTCCCGAGAATAAAAAATGTTTCTCTTTGAAAGCTAGAAAGGAAAGGGAGCAGAGGGGCAAACTCTGAGGCTGTGATTTTAATACCAGAGCAGTATCAATGAGAGAGGGGCTAATCATGGTGGGTGTTCTAGTGAGGACAGTGGTCATGGACTTTACATGGTGTGGTTATTATACCTCAGCAACCAGTCCTAAGCTTTGCAGGTCTAGAAATCTGATTTTAGCAGGGCTAAAATTCAATCAGAATTGACTGATTGGCCCAGAACTGACTCATACCAACTAACTCACAGGAGACTGATGTATAAACTGAAATGACATAAGGAACATGTTGGTGTCACCAGCGCATTCTATCAGAACACATGGGAGAGCCATTTAAAACCACAGTTTTGCTTGGCAAACACTGAATTGAACTGAGTATAGGGGAAGATGAATGGATGATTTTAATACTGAATGCCATAGAGGTCTAATGTATTTGCTGGGTAAGCTTTGACCCACTTTCTCGTGAAGGCCCTTCCTCTAGGCTGTATCAGAATTTTTATTCTGTTCAAGTATTGTCTTTTCAAGAGTGTCAGTGTCCTTATCTAGGCTACGGTTCTACTTTTTACGTTAAGTTTTCTGTATTTTTTATTTATTTGTACTAAAAAGTGTAAAGTACCTAAGAGCAGCAGAGTAAAATCACCTGAAATCCTACTATCAATTATTATATTAATAATTTTGGAGTATTTCTTTTTAGTTAATCTTCCATGCATTTCCTAAAAGCTAGCTGAGACTTCATATCTCCTTTTCTGCTGTTGTTCTTAAGTTTTTTCTTTATCATAAACGTGCCTCCCATGCCATTCAAAACTTTCTATAATCATTTTTAGTGACCATAAGTGTTTCCGTTATAGCTATGTACTATAGCTCGCTTAACCAGTTTCTTTTCTGATAAAAATGGTCTCCACTTTTATTTAAATAAAAGAATAAAGATATTTTAGGAAACCACAGTTTGACTTCATATTTAGGCACACCTATGATAAGAATTTTTGGCTCTGTCTATACCTACTGTGTTTTAAGGTAATTTATTTAGATAATAAATGTCATCTATTATTTGTGTTTATTTATTCAACTTTCGAAAGTGAATCAATTTCCAAGTCCTTGGACATGGGGAGGGTTGGGAGAAGGATAACTAATCGCCATGTACCACTTACAACAGCAACAATGATAAGTGCGTTAGATTCAACTAAATAACATAATGTAAGGTAAAGTGCTGACAGGGAAATCTGGTGAGAATTCTGAGACACAAGACTAGGAAGCCCATCATCTACAGCAGAATCATCAGTGGTAACAATTTTTCTAGCATTTTTGCTCCTTTTCTAATTTAAAAGTCAACAGTGCTCTTTGTAGAGCACCATAAAATAGAGACTATTTTCTAAACATTGAAATATGTGTTTGCCCTAAAAAGAGCATGATTTATGCTATGAATTTATATTAAACTTCACCACTGGGGACGTAGGAGATGAGAGGATTGTAGGTTTCTGTGAAGTCTTAACCTTCAAATAAGTGGCTCTGAGTTTACAACCATCCCAAAGGAGTGCCACCACCGCCACCTTTAAAATTTTGGGGGCCACCCCATACTGAAAGACAAAACCATCACACAGTGAAGCAGGAAAAAAAAATACTTACAGATCCAGGCCAAGAAAAGCAGGAAACACATTTCCATTTGAACACAACGCCCCAAACATTTGACAGAGCATAAATTAAAATAGAAACAGCACTGTATATACTTTTGCACGTTTTGTCTGGTATTGGGAGATTCTTACCAATTGCCACAAAATCCACTAGCTACGTGCAGCCGCTCAAATACAACCCTTTCCCCACCAAATAAAGTTAAAGAGGAAAAAAAAAAAGATAGAAACCACTAGAAATTAGATGACATTTCCCTTGCATGAGTAATTATTTCATCCAGATTAAAAGCACGGGGTAAATGCATTTACCTTCTAAGAAAAAGTCCGGTCATAAGACGCCCGTCATCTAAGACTGAACTTTTCACTTGCTTCCGTGACTACTCCTACTTTTCAGAGATGACGAAATCATGATTTACTGCTACTACCCCATCAAGCTGTGTGTTGCAAAGATCTTGTCTAAACTTGAGGTCTGACTTCCCCTTTGAGCCCAACATTTTATATATATATATTTTTTAAATTATTTTTTATAACACCATATATTTTTAATCCCATGAACAGCTTCTCTTATATCTTTTGACACATGAACACTAGAACATGGGGGTTAAGACAAGTGTATTTCTAATTAAGCATTTAACCACCATGCGAGATAAGGTAGAGTTCCCAGCAATATGGCTTTATCATTGTCATCAAGCACCTTCAAATACCACTTGTTCTAACCAGAGAGATGAGGTTGATAAGGAGGGACAAAGAGCAAGGTCAAGCAGAGTCAAGCGTAAGGTACTAGCTGCGCAGATGTGAAGTGTGCTAGGAGTTATGGAGATCACTGAGGGTGCCTGAGTGGCTCAGTCATTTAAGCATCTGACTCTTGGTTTCGACTCAGGTCATGTTCTCAGGGTCATGAGACTGAGCCCGTGTGGGGCTCTGTGCTCAGCAAGGAGTCTGCTGGAGATTCTCTCTCCCTCTCCCTCTGACCCTCCTCCCTGGTCATGCTTTGGCTCTCTCTCTCAAGATAAATAAATAAAATCTTAAAAAAAAAAAGAGTTATGGGCAATCCCTTTAGAGTGAAGGTGAGTCATTTCTTTATAAATATTTATCCATAAAATAATGTTAATAAAGTACTCTGCATCTTAAAAGAAGTAGTAAAAAGTAAAGGGAGGATGAATTTAGAATTTAGAAAAATAAACGTATGGATTTAGAAATATTATCCAAAAGAGAATTTATGAAAGATTCACTATTGCGTATTCACAGATATTTAAGAAATTTGGAGCACAGTAATTTCTAAGAACACCGTAGAAGTTCTGGTCACTCCACTGTGTTTTGTGTTTGGCTCTGTAAGAAAACAGTACCTTGAGAGTGAAATCTGATATTTAAGGATTCAAGAAGTGTGACAAAAGAAAATAATCCCTGAACTATTCTTTTTACAAAAGAATTTGTAATTTATGGAGTTAATGGAAAATAAAGGAAGAATTCTTTTTAAATTTTATTTATTTGTCAGAGAGAGAGGGAGAGAGAGAGAGTGAGCACAGGCAGACAGAGTGGCAGGGAGAGGCAGAGGGAGAAGCAGGCTCCCTGCCGAGCAAGGAGCCCGATGTGGGACTCGATCCCAGGATGCTGGGATCATGACCTGAGCCGAAGGCAGCTGCTTAACCAACTGAGCCACCCAGGCGTCCCTAAAGCAAGATTTCTTATGAGGCCAAAGTTATCAGAGGAACAGATTGGATAATCCTCATCAGATTATCCTCTCAGCAACTAAAAGAAACTATTGAAATAGAGAAAAAACACCTTTAACTTGGAATTACTCTCTCTGGATCTCTTAATCAAGAAAGGCATGTTAGAGACAAACCATAAGTGACTCTTAATCTCACAAAACAAACTGAGGGTTGCTGTGGGGAGAGGGATGGGGGTGGGGTGGGGTAATGGACATTGGGGAGGGTATGTGCTATGGTGAGTGCTGTGAAGTGTGTAAACCTGGCGATTCACAGACATGTACCCCTGGGGATAAAAATACATTATATGTTTATTAAAAAAATTAAAAAAAAAAGAAAGGCATTTTTTAATGTGGTATTTGAAAACAAGACACATTCTAAAATTTGAAAAAAAGATTTAAAATATTAGTACATACACTTGCTAAATAAACTGTGTGTGAATTAGGTGCTATGGATATTTCAGAGAACAAAGCAGAAAATTTTCTCATGGGGCCTATTGTCTAATTGAGAAGAGAAATCAAAAACAAGAAAACAACAGACATTACAGATTGTGTTAAGGGCCATGAGGGACAGAAGCAGATTAAATGGTAGGAGGTCTTTAGATGAAATGGATGAGCAGGGATGGTCTGTCCAAGGAGCAGACACTGAAAACCAGAGGATGGGAAAAAGCTGGGCAGGCAGAGAGCCCCAGAAAGACAGTTTCAGGCAGAGGGAAGAGCAACTCACAGGCAAGGGAAAAGGAAGAGCTGGCAGAGCTGGTGAAATCAGGCAAGGCTGCATGCCAGTGGACCCAGAGCTGGAGGTCTGGGGCATGGATGGGTTTTGGACAGAAGGAGCAGAAAGGAACCACATAGGGCACCCCAGGCCCAGGACTGGTTGCTGGGACTCAGGGGATGTTTTCCCAGAGATCAGCATGGTTCAAGAGTGGAGCATTTTTAAAATTTATTGAATTAAATTGTTTAACATATAGTGCATTATTAGTTTCAGAGGTAGGGTTCAGTGATTCATCAGTCTTACATAATAACTCAGCGCTCATTTTATCACGTGTCCTCCTTACTGTCCATCACCCAGTTACCCCATCCCCCATCCTCTTCCCCTCCAGCAACCCTCAGTTTTTTTGTATGATTAAGAGTCTCTTATGGCTTGTCCCCCTAATTTTGTCTTATTTTCCCTCCCTTCCCCTATGATCCTGTTTTGTTTCTTAAATTCCATGTATCGGTGAGATTGTAAAATTGTCTTTCTCTGATTGACTTACTTTGCTTAGCATAATACCCTGTATTTCCATCTACATCATTGCAAATGGCAAGATTTCATTTTTCTGAAGGCTGAGTAGTAGCCTATTGTGTATATATACCACATCTTCCTTATCTCTTCATCTGGCAATGGACATCTGGGCTCTTCCCATAGTTTGGCTATTGTGGACATTGCTGCTATAAACACTGGCATGCAGGTGCCCCTTCGGATCACTACATTTGTATCTTTGGGATAAATCCCTAGCAGTGCAACTTCTGGGTCATAGGGTAGCTCTACTTTCAACTTTTTGAGAAACTTCCATACTGTTTTCCAGAGTGGCTGCGCCAGATTGAATTTCTACCAAAAGCGTAAGAGGGTTTACACTTTCTCTGTATCCCCAACAACACCTGTCATTTCCTGACTTGTCAATTTTAGCCATTCTGACTGGTGTGAGGTGGTATCTCAATGTGGTTTTGATTTGTATTTCCCTGCTACCAAGTGATGTTGAGCACTTTTTCATGTGTCTGTTAGCCATTTGGATGTCTGTTCATGTCTTCTGCCCATCTCTTGATTGGATTATTTATTGTTTGGGTGTTGAGTTTGATAAGTTCTTTATAGAATTTGGACACTAGCCCTTTATCTGATATGTCATTTGCAATTATCTTCTCCCATTCTGTCCATTGTCTTTTGGTTTTGTTGACTGTTTCCTTTGCTGTGCAGAACCTTCTTATCTTGAAGTCACAGTGGTTCATTTCTTGCCTTGGTTTCCCCTGCTTTGGAGACGTGTCTAGCAAAAAGTTGCTGCAGCTGAGGTCACAGTGGTTGCTGCCTGTGCTCTCTTCTAGGATTTTGATGGATTCCTGTCTCACAATTAGGTCTTTCATCCATTTTGAGTCTATTTTTGTGTATGATATAAGAAAGTGGTCCAGTTTCATTCTTCTGCATGTGGCTGTCCAATTTTCCTACCATTTACCGAAGACATTGTCTTTTTTCCATTGGACGTTCTTTCCTGCTTTGTCGAAGATTATTCACCTTAGAGTTGAGGGTCCATTTCTGGGTTCTCTATTCTCCATTGATCTATGTGTCTGTTTTTGTGCCGAGATGTAAGTGAATTTGAGAGATATCTAGGAGTGGAAGTAAAAACAGCGAAAGGCTAAAGATCGAAGATGTTACCAAAGGGCTGAAGGATGAAGAAGAGCCAGAGAGGGAAACAGTAGTAGCTCAAGACTTAGAGTGGCAATTAATTAATTAATTCAACACTTACTGAGCACCTACTATGACCCACATGCATTGCCAAGTTCTGGAGTAAACAACATAATGAAATATTGTAGATGAAATGCTGATATCTGCACCAGAAGAGTGGGACCCAATGGAGAAAGGGCTGAGCTGACACAGTAAGGAGGGAGACTGAGTGTCCTGAGAAGCACCGTAGAGGAGATGACGTATGAGTTGTGTCTTGAAAGATGAATCACATTTTCTAGACAGGCAGAGGAAGGAAGCGTATTCCAGGCAGAGGGATTGCATGAGTAAAACATGCTTTGTCAGGTTAGTTACAGTCCAAGAAATGCAAGTATTTTGCCATGGCTGGTGCAGTGGGGAATGAAGGTCAGGTGGAGATGGGGAATGGAAGAGAAAAGGCTGGAGGAAGGAAAAGACCAGGTAATGGAGGACTCTAAACAAACCTGACCCTATGGGGAATGGAGAGATGGCTAAAGAGTGACATGGTCACATTGGGTTTAGGCAACAGAAGATAGGAGGGCCTGGGGAGGGGCTAGGCAGCGGGTAGCAAATCCTTTAGCATTGCAGAGGTCTGACCAGAGGCAGTGGCCATGAGGAAGAAGAGATGGGGAAGAGAGGTGATGAATCTAGTCATTTACTACTTGTAAGAGGAGGGTATGGGAGAGAGGAGCTCAGGGTAGCTCCCAGATTTCTGCATTGTTATCATTGACTAGTAGTGCAGATATAGAAGTGATGTAGAATTGGACAAATAATGTGTTCACTCTTTGACACATTGACTTCAGGGTGTTTGTGCAACATTCAGGCAGAAATGTGGTGAGGGTAACAGGACACACAGATCTAAAGCTCATGAAAGAGATCTAGATTTGTGTGACAGACAGTCCTAGTTCTTGCCCGCAACCAATTCTCCTCGCCTTCTGGCCCAGAGCCTCACCTGTGGTTGGGGGGGTACCATGTGACTTGTTGTGGCCAAAAGACTATGAGTGAAAGTGATGTATTCCCTTCGAGTTGAAGCATTTAATCACTGAAGTAAGACCTCTTCTGACACCTTCTGCAGGGCAGCCACGGAGATTTGTGGTGAGAAGGTAAGGTTGCAGGCTCTGAAGCTTGATCACTGTGTCATCATATAAAGGATAGTTTTTCCGGAGGGCCACCTGGACCTGTGGTGGATTCTTTATGAGCAAGAAATAAGCTTTTCCACATTACACAAAGATTTGGGGATAGTTTCTGATCTCCCTTAACCTAACCCATCCTGCCTAATACGATTTGAGATATAGGTGAGGAAGTCAGCAGCATACACGTGATAGTAAAAGCCATGGGAATGGCTAAGACTGTCCATGTAGCCTGTAGAGTGGGAATAAAAATTCATAGGCCAGAACCCTGAGGAACACCAATATTTAGGAGGGAGGCAGACCGCTGTCAGCTAAGGAAACGGAGAGGAAGCAGTGGCAGCAAACACAAGCTATTAGAAGCCAGGAAGGAAAGGAAGAAAGGAAAGCTGTGGCCAATAGCACCAGATGCTGCCAAGAGGGAGACCCCGTGACATGAGGACTGGAAAGAGTGGACTGGATCTGGAAATGAAGGGATCATGACCCTTTCTGTGAACACAGCTTAGGGGTGTGGCAGTGGCAGAGAATAAGACTTCAGCGGGTTGAACAGTGAACACGAATCCCAGGACATAGAACAGACTGGATCTTTAAAGAGATCCCCTTGTCAAAGAACACCAACCAATGCTGGATGAAACATTTTAAGCACCAGAATTGAGAAACGCATGGCTGAACTGGATGCTGGAAATCCTCAAAGGTACAAAGGAAGCATATTGAGTGAGAGCTGGGGTTTGCTCTGGGAACAGCTGCTAATTTTTGTTGACTCAGAGGTAGGGTTGAAAGGCCATGTGCTGGGATCAGGAAACCGAATCTAAAGCCTGCACCAAGGCGGGAGTGGGGGGGGCAGATTGCATCAGACCCTCTGAAAGGAGAACCACAGTGGGTGGATTAGGAAAAAGCCATGGCACAGATGGAAATGTTAAGGATCCTTGTACTAGCTTTCAACAGCAGCATAACAAATGATCACACATTCTGAGGCCTAAAAGAGTACACATTTATTATCTCCCAGTGTCTGTGGGTTAGAGGTTTTGGTACCTGGTACTTACCAGGGTTCTCTGCTTAGGGTCTTTCCAGGGTGCAGTGAGGGCACTGGCTGGGGCCTTGGTTTCACCAGAGGCTTGACTAGGAGAAGATCTACTTCCAAACTCCATTTTTTGCATGAATTCTTCTCCTTTAGGCTGTATGACTGAGGGGTCCTAGCTTCTTACTGCCTGTGTGCTGGGGTCAGCCTTCGGGTCCTAGAAGTTGCCTGCCGTTCCCCACCTGTGGCCCTGTTCATAAATAGTTCACAACATGGCAGTCTGCTTCTTTGAGGCCAGCAGGAGAGTCTTGCCAGGCTGCCAGGATGGTGATCTACAGTGTAATGTAGCAGTGGGAGTGACTTCTCATCACCTGTGCCACATAAAATAACCCAATGGAGGGAGTGGCAACGCATCGCCTTTGGTATATTGTATCATTAGATGCAAGTCACAGAGTCCATCAGTGCTCAGGGGAACGGATTTTACTGGGGTAACACCAGGGCAGACAGACACTGGGGTGCACTGCAGAACCCTGCCTGTCACACTGGCTTATTCCAGTCTTGGCTCTGGGCAGAGGAGGACTAAGAGAAAAACAAAACAACTTTTCTTTGAGGATTCTCTAACCACAAACCAGAGTTCAGGAAGTTTGGGGCCAGATTTTGTATTCCTCGTGCCTCTGTATCTTCTATTTTTTGTCATTCACTTCACAATACTAATTTCTTCTTTGATTCATGGATTGCTTAGATATGTATTTCCTAATTTCAAAATACACATTGATTTCCTTATCATTTGGTTAACTTTTAAGCACAACTGCTCTGTGATCAACAAAAAAATACTATGCATGATTTCAATCCTTCAAAATCTGTTGAAGCATGCATTATGCAATATTACATGGTTAATTTTTATGTACTTTTTTTTTTTCTCCAGATTTATCTATTTGAGTGAGAGAGAGAGCTTGAGAAGGAGGGGAAGAGGGAGAGGGAAAGATAATCTCAAGCAGACTCTGTACTCAGTGGAGCCCTACACAGGGCTTGGTCTCACAACCCTGAGATCATGACCTGAGCCGAAACCAAGAGTCAGAGGCTTCAGTGACTCTGAGCCACCCAGGGGCCCCTTGAATGCCATTTCATATGTACTTGAGAAGAATGTGTAGCCTGTGGTTATTGGGAGTAGCATTCTATATGTCTCTATTAAGTACAGTTTGTTGTTCTGTTCAAATTCTATAGCCTAACTGCTTACTAATTTTTTAGTCACTGATGTGATTACGAATTTGTCTACTTCTTCATAAAAATATTTTAATCTCCCAAGAGCTTATATTTATACTTACAGTGTTCACTTAGATCTAGTCATGTATTTAATGGCTGTTTTTCTTCCTTTTCCCATTTCTGGCATTTTCTATGGGATCATTTTCCTTGTCTTAAGGATACCTTTTAGTCTTTCAGTGAAGTGCTGCTGGTTGTTAACTCATTTAGTTCTTTCAAAATCTTGATTTCTCTTCTATTCTTAAAAGATATTTTAATGCCATAGAATCCTGGTTGGTTATTTCCTCCCCATATATCTACCATTTCATGTCATGATCTTCGGGCTGTGAGCTCTTTTAAGTATTGCCTCTGCTTCATTTTCTTTAGGGATTCCAACTACATATTAGACCTTGTTGTATCTTCTCTCCTACTCTCTCTCCATTTGGTATTTTTCATTTTTTTGTCTCTCTCTCCTTCCTTCTAAATATTCTAAGTTATTTCCAGTTCATAATTGCTCCTTTCACCATGGTCTAGTCTGCTATTGACAAGAGCCAACTGAGCTAATTTTTCAGTATATTTTTTTTCAGTTCTAGAATTTATATTCTTCAAATTTTCTGTTTCTTTAAATGTATGCCCAGTTCTCTGTCCACATTTTCAAACTTGACTTTTATCTACTTTAATACAATAAGGATATTTAGTTTATGGCTTAATATTTAGTTTTTGCCTACAGTATCTTATCTTCTAAATTTTTTTTTAAATTTATTTATTTGTCAGAGAGAGAGGGAGAGAGAGCGAGCGAGCACAGGCAGACAGAGTGGCAGGCAGAGGCAGAGGGAGAAGCAGGCTCCCTGCCAAGCAAGGAGCCCGATGTGGGACTCGATCCCAGGACGCTGGGATCATGACCTGAGCTGAAGGCAGCCGCTTAACCAACTGAGCCACCCAGGCGTCCCAGTATCTTATCTTCTAATCATCTGATTATCTTTTACTGTAAAACTGGGTTTGAGGGGCACCTGGGTGGCTCAGTGGGTTAAAGCCTCTGCCTTCGGCTCAGGTCATGATCCCGGGATCCTGGGGTCGAGCCCCACATCGGGCTCTCTGCTCAGCGGGGAGCCTGCTTCCCCCCCACCTCTCTCTGACTGCCTCTCCGCCTACTTGTGATCTCTGCCAAATAAATAAATAAAATTTAAAACAAACAAACAAACAAAAAAAAACTGGGTTTGAAAAATCATTTGCAGAAATATGAGACTAGGATCATGTTTTGTTCCTCTAAACCAGGTTTCTTGTATTGCTTTTGCCAGGGACCTGGGGGCACCAGCAATCTGGGATCACCTTAATCCAAGTTCAGGGCTGAGTGTTCATGGAGTCATCCACTCACAGCAGGGCGCTGGCCATGGAAGGGCTGTTTTTTTGGTCTTCACCTTTATTCCAAGTACAGCTGACTGGGTGTGTGTGGTGGTGGTGGGCAGTGGTGATGTTTACTCGGTTTCCCTCCTCAGTGGGTCCTGGACTCCATCTGCTCCAGGAGTCCAGGACTCCATCCTGGACAGCTGCTATTCTGTGAAGTCACCGAAAGAATAGTTTAGTCTTTTGGCCATCTCTCTCAGATTGGAAAATGCTTCCAGGACATAAGTGGGCCTGAGTGCTAAACTCACCTCTCTGAACTTAGCCACTGTCTCTCGGTCCTTGGCCTGATGATGTCTCATTACCTCTTCATGCTTTAATATTCTTAAGATATGTCTTATATCTCACCCAGATGTTAAAAAATCTCTTCAGTTGGACAGTCAGTCTGAATTACCTAATCTACCATTACTGGAAGCAAATGTTACAAGATTTTGCATTTTGATTGCATTTTAACCCCAACTAACAAAGTTCCAGGAATCCACATCTTTATTTTATTTCTTCAACAAAAAAATAAAAAATTTAAGCAAGGTACATTTTATAATACTAATAAAGAATAGAGAGTTTTTAGAATAAATGTTATAAAAGAGGTACCAGACCTTAACAGAGAACATCAAAAAACTTTAATGGAAAACACTTAAGACCAAATACATGGAGAAACATAATTCTTAACTTAATTACTTCCTTTAGTGTCATTTATCTTGTTCCTCTATCTCCTGTAGTTCCTAGAAACTGGAATTTACATCTTAAGCCTTGACAGATTCAAGTTCATTATTTTTGGCTAGATTACATCATAGGTGACATTGTCTACTTTATATTTAATCACATCAGGAAACATTTCTGGTTATCTTACCATGAGGGATGTTAAGAATAACCACTGAAGGGGCACCTTGGTGGCTCAATGGGTTAAAGCCTCTGCCTTCGGCTCAGGTCATGATCCCAGAGTCCTGGGATCAAGCCCCGCATTGGGCTCTCTGCTCAGCAGGGAGCCTGCTTCCTCCTCTCTCTCTCTCTGCCTGCCTTTCTGCCTACTTGTGATCTCTGCCTGTCAAATTAAAAAAAAAAAAAAAGAATAACCACTGAATTAGGGTGATTGACTTGACTGGAATGGTCTTCAGATTATTATTTATCATTGATAATAATTTGTTTTATGCTCAGTATAAAACATAACAAAAGAATCTAACATTTCCCTTTTTTCATTGAAATTATAATTTTCTTTTGCTAATACAAAAATACTTCAAATTCAACCGGACTTTTTCATATCACGTACTCAAGAAATAATCATGATACTCTCATCTGCAGACTGCACATGCACAGTCAGCCAATCACCATGCAGCCCGTTGGTAGGTCCCAAGCCACATTACTGCATAGAAATACATTTCTGATAATTTGGAGGTAGAGATTTGGAGCCGAGGTCTGGAGTTTTGCCTCTTGGACCCCCGCTTGGCTTATCACCTCCTCCGGCTGGTGGCTGGCTTCCCTTTGGGTTGACACCATACTGCTTGGGCACAGGTAAACAAATTCCTCCAGCACATCCATGGTCTCTGGCCCAACAGAAGCAGCATGTGCTCTACAACTGGGCGCTATTGCTTATGTCCAGGTGGCAAAGCCCTCTCTTGGCAACGTGTCAGTGTTGCTGAGTGCAGGACGTCAGTCATCCGGTTCTCTGGTTCTGGGGTTCTGGGGTGTGGGGCCTGTTCTTAGACTCTGCTCAGACAAAGTGGACTGATAAGGAGCCCCAGATGAAGCTGTTCTCAGCCTGAAATCATTAGCCTGAGGGTCAGCCCCGCTGCCCCACATATTAAGTAGTATCTCCTGGCATATTAGCCATCTGTGGCAACCTGTCTGGAAAGCTTGGAGTTTGTGCAAAGCGTGCAAACTGGAAAAGCTCAGACGTGTGAGAAACAGCACAGAAAGGATGGCCGAAGCGGAATCAACAGGGAGAATGGTGGTCATGAGGTCAGAGAGATTGCTAGGGACCAGATCATATAGTACCTTGTAAATAAGATAAGGATCAGATTCTATTCTAAATTTGATGGGGCATTACAAAGTTTTAGGCAGGGAAGTGATAGGATTCAACTTACATTTTATAAAGCTCACTTTGGTTGCAGAGAATTGTTAAAAGGATGCACGCATACACCAGAGAATTGTAGTAGTCAAGTGAAACATGGCAGCTTGGATTAGGCAGTGGTAGGAGTGGACAGATTCATGGTAAGTTTTGAGTAGAAGTAAACAAGACTTGCTGATGGACTGGGTAGAAAAGTGAAAGAATGAGGCTCCTGGGTGACTCAATTGATTAAGTGTCTGCCTTTGGCTCAGGTCATGATCCCAGGGTCCTAGAATTGAGCCCCACATCATCGTCAGGCTTCCTGCTCAACAGGGAGTTGACTTAGTCTTTCCTCCTCCTCCCCTCCACCTGCTTGCGACTGCTCTCTCTCATAAGTAAAATCTTAAAAAAACTAACGGTGTAAAGGACTAAGGTAGACTCCTAGTTTTTTGGGCTGACCAATTTGGGTGAAAGGTGGTACCATTGCGAGATGGAGAAGACTTAGGAAGAGCAGGGTAGGGGTGGAGACTAAGAGATCTATTTTTAACTTACATTTGAGATGTTTTTAAGGTATCCAACAGGTGTGTAGATAATACAAGTGAGGGTGAGTAATGTTCTGGAAATTATTCTATATAGGTCTATTTCCTCACTGCTTTTCAATCCTTTACCACAACTGTAATCTATCTTTTGTCCCTGCTATTCAACCAAAACTACTCTAATAAGGGCCACCAGACTTTCTGCTATTAACTCTAATGGGCACTTTGAGTCCTCTTAATCTCCCTGAAAAAGCGGCTCTTCTGACACAGAACTCTCCACGGTCTTGATTTTTTGACACTGCTCTCTCCTAGTTTTCCTCCAATAACTGGCTATTCCTTCTTTTGCATAATCCTCTACCATTTTGAAAACACTGTTCTTTCATGGCTCTATACTTACTTATACTCTTTCCTGAGTCACGGTGAGTAACAGTGCCTTCCACTCTCTTCTTTCAGGCTATAACTTCTCCTTCAAGAAAGCTGTAACTCACATTGACTGTTCCTTTCTTCCATATTCTGCACACTCAAGTCCACTAACGTTGTCTTTAGTTTTTCTCAATTACCTCCTTTCCAACCACACTGACAGAGCCTTTAGCTGAGGTCTTCAATGTCTTTTGGCTAGAATGATCCTGCCGCTGAGCTAGCTTTGCTTCTCCCCAAACTGTCCTTTTCTGTTGACAGTGCCTTTTCTGAAACAAAAATCTAGTTGTCATTCCTCTGCTTAAAATCTTTCACTGGCTCCCCAGTCCTCGGAACAAAATCTAACTGCTAAGCAGAACATTTAAGGACCCTAATATAACTCCCATTTGTATTTCACTTGAGTAACTTAGATTAAAAAATGTTACTCTCTTACATTAGTTTCCCCACAATCATGAATGCTGCTCCTTCTTTCTGGACCCAACCCCTGATTCTTTTGGCTAACTTCCTCTTTCAAACACCAGCTCAGCCTTCCCTTTCTCACCTGTCACCTTTCTGCTCTCTCCATTTCACTGGATGTTCACTGACTTCTTGGGATTAGATTTTTGCTTTCAGTATTATTCATCCAGGTTAACATTTATTAATAGGCTAGTTATTGTGGTGATTTGAAACGTGTCGAGTGGGTTACACAAAATTACTTTCCAGAATTCTCTTCCCTGAATGTTTCTGTTAGAGTGAGCAATTGATCCCTGAGCAAGTTTATAGAGCAGATGTGAAGCAGCAACTATTTAGGAGCTCATATGTGTTGTTGGTGATCTGTGGCTCCCAGTTGTTAGCTGGCCTACAACTTCCCAGCCTTTCCTGGAGCACTCTTCAGCTTTTCTAACCTTTGGACACGGTATATGTGAAAAAGGACCCAGGCTTTTCTGGGAGTCATACCATCAAAGTCCGAGATAATAAAAATGACAAGGGTTTCAGTCTGTGATTGCGATTTCTACTTGTTCCTGTGTCTCCCACTTTACAGCCATCTTCCCCTCTTCCCCGCCTACTCTTGGACTTTGAGCTCCTACATCAGAAACAAAGGTTAACAGCCTCAGAGAGCCATGCTTAAGCAGCTCCCACAACAGTGCCAAGTCAAATTCCGTACAAACTATCCTAGTAGTTCTGCTTCTCCGACTGAATGATGACTGATAGTTCTATACAAGGAAAACGAGGCTAGTGAAACTACCTGAAGTGGTACTTGCCATTATATTCTCAAAGCACCTGTGCTAAAGTCTCTATTGTTCACATACTCTTACTGCCTTTTCTAGATTTTTAACTTTCTGAGAGGGAATTTTATCTCTGTATGACCAATGAAGAATGGTGCTTAGCACAAACTAGGTATTTATAAATCCTTTGTTAAACAAATAATTTGGAACACCTCTGCCGACACTAGCAAAATCTCTTTAATAACAATAAAGATGTCAGTCTGATTTCTGTAGCAGACGAATACATGAGCTACCAATAAATACTGACCTGACATCAGCTGTTACATAAATTAAAACCGTAGGAAGCCAGAGAAAATAGCAATTACCCAATTGTACACATTTTCAAATATTTCCTATTATGTAAGTTGCCCTTTGTTTATAAGTACATCCCTAAATAAGTATGAGAGAATTAAATGCAAACAAGCCTATGGTGGGGCGCCTGGGTGGCTCAGTGGGTTAAGCCTCTGCCTTCAGCTCAGGTCATGATCTCAGGGTCCTGAGATCGAGTCCCACATCGGGCTCTCTGCTCTGCAGGAGCCTGCTTCCTCCTCTCTCTCTGCCCGCCTATTTGCCTCCTTGTGATATGTATCAAATAAATAAATATTTTTAAAAAATTAAAAAAACAAAAAACAAAACAAGCCTAAGGAAGGGCAGAATTTTTTTGACATATCTGCTGGACTCTTTAGGTTAATTTTATGACACATTGGGTCTATAATATATTCTATAGACATACTAAAATAATAAAGCCAATGTGATTTGATACACATTTCCTTTAGTTATTTTAATAATAAAAAGCTTTAAATTTCCTATAACTTGTCAGTAGCCAGAAACAGCTTACCACTAAAACATCAGTTCAATGATGTGTTTAATTTTTAGCCATATAATGTTAAAATATTTCAGAGTATTATGCAACCTGAAAAACCTAGCTTCAACTATCACTTACACAGTGCAAGATGGTAGAATTAATTACAGATTTAAACTATAGCTTGGTAATCGTTAGCCACCAACAAGTTTTATTAAAAGCAAACTGCTCATTCAAAAGTGATCATGGAAGGATGAAAAACATCTCCTTCAACAGATTGTTTTAATTCTCTCACTATAAGAAACAAACTTTTCATTTTTAGGGAAGGTTAAGTGTAACTTCAGTAGACAGCAATACAGAAAGATTCTGTCACATGGACTAGTTTCTTCAGTCAACTGCTTCTAGCTGTCTCCACTGGGATAGATGCATTTACAGAACTGGCTGTGCTTGAGCCTTCTTTGCAAGCAGCTTTAGATCTGCAATGCACTTGGCGATTGTCTCCTTTTCCTATGATAAGGAAAGAGAACTCTAGTTAGACCTCTCCAAATAACAGAAGTACATAGAAATACTGTAATTCTAAATGACAGCTCCTGTTACAAAATCTTGAGGTTCCTACAGACTCTCAAGATGACAGGACAGGCTACTACAAATTTTTTACATATCATGGGGGGATGGAATTTATTCTAAGCAAATCCAGGGAATTAGTTAAAATCTCCTGGCTCACAGTTTTTGAGTGAAATCTATGTAGAATTTGAAGCCAGGTACTCCTATAACCACGTGCCACTTGTTAGCTTGTATAGCTAAAAGCTGCTTAAAAAATAGCAACCTAACAAACATTAACAACACAGAAATGTTAAGAATAAAAATTTTATCTCTTTTCTTTAGTGTTTTCCCCATTTCTTAATTATGTTATTTTTAGGTAAGACAATTTACTGAAAAAAAAAAAAAAAATTCACTAAATGTTGATAGACCCTGTTCTTCTAGTCCCTGATGGCTATATAGAAAATTATCAGAAATGCCTATATATTCCATATATTTGGGAAAGAAGAGATCAAGTCCTAATAAAAAAAATAATATAACCTTTAAAAAGGAAAACAAATTAAGGCAAGTAATAAAAAAAAACATTTCTTTTCTGTTCAAGAGCAACAATGTAAGCAGCTGGGAAGAGGAAACAGAGTTGAGATCATGGAATTAGGGAATGGAAGGGACTCTGAAATAGTTTTATCCAGTCTGCTGTACAGAGAAATGAACTATGTTGGTTAGCATTTCCCATGTGATGGGACTTGAGTACAAGTGTGCCACCATCAGTGTTCTCAATTATCTGCCACTGTCTCGGACAGTGAGAGACCCTCTGGAGAACACACTGTTGAGGAAGAGGAAAGCCACCAATATAGCTGTGCAGTGTCTTCCACGTTACCACTACCCACAATGAACCAGGGCAACCCCAGCATCTCTAGGCTAAAGACTCCTTGACAGCTATTCCTATCCTAAGAGAGCAACAGCAGGGGCCCATTAAGAGAAACCAATACAGGGGCGCCTGGGTGGCTCAGTGGGTTAAAGCCTCTGCTTTCGGCTCAGGTCATGATCCCAGGGTCCTGGGATCGAGCCCCACATCGGGCTCTCTGCTCCGCAGAGAGCCTGCTTCCTCCTCTCTCTCTCTGCCTGCCTCTCTTGCCTACTTGTAATCTCTGTCAAATAAATAAATAAAATCTTAAAAAAAAAAAAGTCACACTTATTAAAAAAAAAAAAAAAAAAAAAGAGAGAGAGAGAAACCAGTACAACTCCAGAAGCTTCCGAATGCCACATACCTGCTGTGCAGAGATGCTCTGAACCACATGCTTCTCCACCCAGTTTATCATGTGCTCTTGTTCCTTTCGACGCATCATGTTCTGCACAGAGATGTGATAGTCCAGACGATTCTTCACCTCCTTGTATACTCTGTGCAGCCGCTCCCGGTAAGTAAGCTCCAGTGCCATAGCAATGTTATTCTGAAGCAAAATTCAGAACCGATGAAATACTTGGCATCACTGAAGGATTACTTTCACTCTGTGGATTCTGCGATTAGAATACCTCACCACTTCCTTGTATTTCATGATAAATTATTTTATTTAATATGAACAGGTAAGAGATGAATGTGATAAATAAATTCTAATAGCATACGGCAAAAATATACTTATAAGTACATACAGTGAGTTTTCTCTCATCTGCCCACAGGCCACAGTCTTCCTGTATTTCTTGTATTCTCTCCCAAAAATATTCAGTAAACAAAATACAGGTATAGGCAGGTATGCACACATACCCACGCACACACATCACTTTTACTAACTGTGACATCTAGACCCACCACAATTTTAAGTTACCCTGAATTCTACTACACTGGTGTCCCATAATCCAGAGTTCATTTAGCTAAACTCTATTAATACATTACACTGCTTCCAATTTTTTCTACCAGAAATAATGCTGCATCTGTTCTGTATATCTTTACACTTATGTGTAAATACTTGCAGTAAATGGGGTGGCTGGGTGGCTAAGTTGGTTAAGCGTCTGCCTTCGGCACAGGTCATGCTGGGATCCAGCTCGCTACTGGGCTCCCTGCTCAGTGGGGAGTCTGCTTCTCCCTCTGCCCCTCCCCACCCAGCTCGTGCTCTCTCTCTCTCTTTCTCTAATAAATAAAATCTTTAAAATAAGTAAAAAACAAAGTTAACAAAAAAAAAAATACTTGCTGTAATAACAACACGTACTCAATATAGTACCTACTATATTCTAAAAACTGTGTCAATTCAGTTAAGTCTTATAATCATACTATTGGATAGTTGCTATTATTATATCCATTTTACAGCAAAGAAACTGAAGCAGAAGCTAAGGAACTCATCGAAAGTCACAGAGGTAATAAATTGTGAAGCTAAAATCTGAATACAAGGAGCCAGGCTATAAAACCCATGCTCTTAAACTGTGATTAATACTGTCACATTCCAGGGGCGCCTGGGTGGCTCAGTGGGTTAAAGCCTCTGCCTTCGGCTCAGGTCATGATCCCAGGGTCCTGGGATCGAGCCCCGCATCGGGCTCTCCGCAGAGCAGAGAGCTTCCTCCTCTCTCTGCCTGCCTCCCTGCCTACTTGTGATCTCTCTCTCTGTCAAATAAATTTTAAAAATCTTAAAAAAAAAAAAAAAAAAAAAAAAATACTGGGACGCCTGGGTGGCTCAGTTGGTTAAGCAGCTGCCTTTGGCTCAGGTCATGATCCCAGACTCCTGGGATCGAGTCCCACATGGGGCTCCTTGCCCGGCAGAGAGCCTGCTTCTCCCTCTGCCTCTGCCTGCCACTCTGTCTGCCTGTGCTTACTCTCTGTCAAATAAATAAAACCTTAAAAAAAAAAAATACTGTCACATTCCACATAAAGCTGAACTTTCATTCTCCTACCAGTAACACAAATGCCTATTACTTCAAACCCTGACAAATGGTACTTATTAAACCTTTTACTCTCTATTCTCATAAGCGGAAAAAATAGGAATTTTAATGTCATTATATAAGAACTTTTACATATTCAGAAACCACTTACATTTATTTATTTATGAATGGTCTGTGCCCTATGCCTAGTTTTCTACTGGGATGTTGGTCTCTCCTAAGGTAACTACCCTTTTGTGTCAGATGGAAAAAACATATTCTTCCCAGTTTGTCGTTTAACTTAGTGTATGATTATTTTTACATGTAAAACTTTCATGATTTAACAACTTTTAACAACTTTTCCTCTTACAGTTTCTGGGTTTTTAAAGTTTTTATTTTTTTTTTCTCTCCCAACTTTTATTTAAATTCCAGTTTGTTAACATACAGTGTAATATTAGTTTCAGTGTAGAATACAGTGATTCAACACTTCCAAACAACACCCAATGCTCATTGTAGCAGGTGCATTCCTTCATTCCCATCAACCATTTCATCCAGCCCCTACCCACCACCCCTCTGTGACCATCAGTTTGTTATCTACAGTTAAGAGTCTGTTTCTTGGTTTGCCTCTTTTCCCGCCATGTTCATTTGTTTTGTTTCTTAAATTCCATGAGTGAAATCATATGGCATTTTTCTTTTTCTGACTTATTTCACTTAGCATAATACTCTCTAGCTCCATCCATATTGTTGTAAATGGCAAGGTTTCATTCCTTCTGAGGGCTCAGCAATATTCTAGTGTGTGTGTGTGTGTGTGTGTGTGTGTGTGTGTGTACACATCTTGATCCATGAACTTCTTAAAAATTGAGGTGTAATTTAAAATTTTTATAAACTGAGGTATAATTTCAGGTGTTTAACATAGATTCAGTATTTCATATACACTGTGAGACGACCACCACAGTAAGCCTAGTTAACGTCTGTCACCATTAAGTTTGTGGATTTTTTAATCTTTATTAGAAAGGCTTTGTCAACTCCAAACTCCAAAGTTTTTTTTTTTTGTGTATTCTCTTTTTCTACCTTATCACTTCATTTCTTACAAAGATCTTTAATTCATTTGGAATTTATTTTAGTAGAAAGTGAAAGGTAGGAAACCAAAATTGGCACCTACACAGGTGCCAATTCTCTCCCCTCTACAACGGAACTGCCACATCTACACTGCATTAGTGTTCTCAGCATTTAACTGGATCTCTAGATCTTCTCCTCTACTGTGCCACACTGACTTTCCATTCATGCACTGCACCATACTATTTATAACTCCTTATAATCTTGTAACGGATTTTCATATTTGGCAAGACTGTTTATTACTTCTCTATTTCAAAATATTCCTGGATAGTCTTTCTTTTTTTAACTAATAATCAATTTGTCCAAGTCCCAACATCCCCTCCCTCCAGGCTATTACTTATTTTCCTACTAGGAATGTGTTAAATGTAAAGATTAAAGTAGGAAGAACTGATGCCTTTATAACACTGAGCCTTCCAACCTAAGAACAAGGCTCTGAGAACCTTATACCTCACAAGCATCGTTATGTTTTTTGAAGGAAAAACTCTGCACATTTCTAGTGAAGTTTACTCAAGGCATCTTTCCCTACACAGTTTATCTTCTTCCAGTGTACTGCCTGACTGCTATTTGTATATGGAAGGGTACAGATTTTGCTTATCAGATATTAACAGTGTACCTAGACACCTGACTGAATTTGGTTATTATTTTAATAGTTATGTCGATACTCCTGAATCCAGCTACTCTCTCCAGGAAAATGTCGATTTAATAACAGTGACAGGGATGTTGTTATCTTCTAGTCTGTAATGAGAATCTCTACAGGTTTGCCTGTTTCAAGGAGGCCCTTAATACCTCTAAGTACATTTCTTTAGTCCATTCAACCTCCTGGTCTTTTTTCTCCTACATCTCTGGTATCTCCTCGACTACTTTCACTCTCAGCACATGAGCTTCATCCTAGTTCACCGAGAAAAGGGGAGCAGTAAAAGAGCTTCTACAAACTTCTCACACCATGTAAACCAGTCTGAACCCATACTTGTGTACTTTGCCTTCTTTCTGTAACTGCGGCTGAGCGGTCAATGCCAGCCCCGCCACCTGCACGTTTACTCCAAGCGTTCTGGCCTACTGAAGGGCATTACTCCACCAAATCTCTCTCCCTTTCTTCTGCATCAATTTTTCTCTCTCCTTTTATCAGACACTAACATGTAACTATACTTTCCATTCTTTAAAAAAAGCTCTTGATTCCTATATCCTCTCCTCCTAGCAACTAATTCCTTTTCCTACCATTACAGTAAAACTCCTTGACAATTTTGACAGTTGTCTGTACTGATTCCAATTTCTTCCCTTCCATGTTTTCTTCAACCAACATCCATTACTTCCTAAAACAGCCCTTACCAAGGTTACCAAGAACTTCCATGTTGCTAAATTCATGGCAAATTTGTAAGCCCTTTATTTCCTGACCATAACTAGGATGACTACTCATTGGAACTGTCCTTGTTTTCACTGGTTCTTCCCCACCATGTCTTATAACTTTGGAAGTACAACCTGTCAGCTTATGACTCCCAAATCTCCAGCCTGGAATTCTGGACTTCTCATAAATTCCAAACTCCTATATCCAATAGTCTACACCTAACAACTCTACTTCACCAACTTGTAGGCATTTCAAGCCAATGCTACAAGACCAAAGGCTATTTGCATCAAGGCAAGTGAGATTGTGTTACTCCTCTGCTTAAAGCTTCAGTGACTTTCTTACTCAGAGGACAGATCAGTCCACAGAGAAGGCTATAAGACTTGACCCAATCTAGCCCCTGACCTGACCACTCTCTAATTTCTTTTCTCCTCCTCACCCATTCTGCTTCAACTACACTGGTCTCCTTACTACTCCTTGACTATACCAAATAAATTTCCAGGTTTAGGGCCCTTACAATTTTTCCTCCCTCTGCTACAATACTGTTTCCCCACAAGTCCACAGAGCTTCCACCAATACTTTTTCAGAAATCTGTTCAAGTAACAAATTAGTGGCCTTTCTAGACTGCCCATTAAAAGTAACTCCTCCCTTCTTCTAAAATCTCTTTTCCTTTCCTAGTTTGTTGTTCTACACAACACTCATTATCACTGACATTCCTATTTGCTCAATTATTTTCTGTCCTCTCAGCCCCTGGCTAGAAGGCAGACTCCATGAAAGCAGACTTTTCTTTTATTCCCAAACCCCTGCCTTGACCAGAGTCTCTATACAGGAAGAGCTCAATCGAGTCATTAAATGTTTCATAAGTAAGTAAAAATGTAAAGACTACCATACGATGCTTATTACAGAGATATATCTTGAAAAGTCAGATTTTGTGTGTATATATCATGTATGAGATAGGAAGCATTCTCTGGTTGAAACCTAGATATATATGGAAAGGTTTTAAAGTTTCCTGAGGTTTTCAAACATTTATGTGTTTAAGAATCTTTAGGGATCAATTTTTAAAAATAGAGATTCTTAGGTAGCTTCTAACAGTGGTTCTGAGCGCACAAGTCTTGGCCTGAGTCCAGAAGCCTGCACCAAAGAGGACTGATACATGTGATACAAAGACCACACTAAGAAATACTGGCCTAGATCTTTATTATTTCAAATACTTTACCTTAGCATCTCACTTCTCATTTCATATGCACTTCTGTAACATAAAATTTCAATATAAGGGCATCTCACTGTAAATATCAGGCATAAAGCAGGGGCTCAAAGCAAGTAACAACGTTAATTGTTAAAACAAAAATACTTGAGCATAGTCCTAAAAATGTTTTGGAAATGAAGTATTTTAGAATCTAATGATGCCTTGACCATGGTAAAAAGCTTTACAGTTATCTGAATTTGCTTTGTGAACTGGAATGTAAGGTCTCAGACTTCCTCATAGCAAGCATACCTGAGTATTTCACCTATGGCCCTAGACAGTGAGTATCATTTTTTAGTCAGCTATAATTTAATGGCTACTTTCCTTCTGTGTGGATCCAAAATATGTTCTTTTATAGCTTTTATTCTAATTTCAGAGTAACTATTTATCTACTTGGTAGATATTAAATAGCTGTAATTGCCAAGCCCCACCTGAATCTCATTTCTAAATAAACTATGCTCAATATATTCAACCAATCCTCATAAAATTCTAATTTTTGTCTTAAATGCATAAAAATGAGTAACTTTATTTTCCTTAGAAGGTTCTGAAACCTACCCTCTGGACATCAAAAAGGTAATGGCGCTTGTCAACCAGTGCCTGCTGTGACTTCTCCATATCAATCGCATCCTGGATCTGTTTGATGGAAGCCTGTTTCGCCTCTTCTAATTGGGCAATTTTTTGCTGCAATTATTTTACAAAAAAGATCAGCAAAAGCATTAAGGGTAACAAAAACAGCTTCATTCTATGCCTTTTCAAAGTTATATTCCTCATTTGTGAAAACACTCACGAAGTGCATACACATACAGGCAGAAATGCACAAATCCTTAAAAATAAATGCTCATAACAGCTATGCAATATCTTGTTGAATGAACACAACTATGGAAAAACTGGACAAAATCTTGATTTAAAAAATGTATCTCAAATTAGTAACCAACATTAACACTCTATAATCTTAATCACTGTAATTAGATTGATTTCTATATGCTTGTCCCCTAACATTAACATCAGAAACATCACTTAATGATACTGATGCTTTTAATACCATCTAAAATGAGAAATCAGGTTTACAGTGCTTACCTCATTGAGTTTATCAGCAAATTCTCCAATAGAGGCACCGTATTTTTTAGCTACATAGATAAGCAACCCTATTGTTGATATGGCAGAGAAGGTCTCTGCAGTAATCACATATATTTCTTTGGACAGAGAATACAGGATAAGTCCAGTTCCAAGCACATACGGTCCTGAAAGAAGGAAAAGTTATTTTATGATGGATATACTATAACTGAAAGGAAAGACAGAAAGTTCTACATTTGATTAGTTAAAGGTGTTATGTAATGATTCGTAGCAGCTGGATTTATAAATAAGCCTACTGAGGAGCAGTGCGGTAGGGTGGAAAAAAAAACAAGGATCTGGACTCCAGGAAATCTGGCTCTGCAATACAGAAGAAACTAAGCAATATAAGTATCTCTGAGGCTTAATTTCCTCATCTGTAAAATGCGAACAGTACTTTCTTCACAGGATGGATGAAACTGAGAAATAAGGTATGCAGAGTGCCTGGCACGACAGCTTAAGTAATTTGTGCAGCGAAATATACTATAATGGGAACACTGGTCAGGGTAAAATTTATCCATTCCTGCCTATCTGACACTGGAAATAAACAAGCAAGAAAACAAACAAAAAACCTCTAACAGAAAGTACTATATACGTAAAAGGATGAATTCAATATCAGGATTCTCAATTCCTATAATACCTAATTATAATGCTTCAAACATAACTATCTTCTTTAACCAGGCTGTGAGTTCTGAAAGGACACCATGATGTTGTGCCTCAGAAGATACTGGCAAAGACAAAACTGCTCCCTAAAGGGCAGCACTGTACAGTGTTTCTGAGCAACACAAGTACCAAAGGATGTTACGATGTATTACAGGAATAAAAAGCATTAACAGTTTAAAATGTTTCAACAGCTCTCTTTTAAATTTGCCTCCAAAACATAAACTTTAAATTTGAACATAAATTAAAAATTTTAACTGTGAACTTGCAAAAAGGCCTATCATAGGTAACTATTTTTTTTTTAATCTCCTATGGGGATCTGAGGACCCTAATGTTTCTTGCAATTTCAGTTACAGAAATGTTCTTTTCGGCCACTCCCTGGAGGGTTAAAAAAAACAACAACAAACAAACAGAAAACAACAACCTTGGTTTCCAGTATTTCCTAGTCACAGCAGTAGTTGGAGCAAGAAAGGCAATGGATGCCATAAAAGAATACTGAATTGGAGAACCTGGATTTAAGTCCAACCCATTCACCAAAGAGAGACTAAATCTCAGCAAATTCTTTATTTCCTAGTTATTCTTGGTAATAAAAATCTCTTACAGGACTGCTGTGAGGATTAAATGCTGTAAATGAAAGCAGACTGCATTATAAAAAAATGTAAGATTTCAGAATAGTGTATGCCTTCTTAAAAGGGAAAAAACTAACAAATATGGCCCAAAATTTGTTTTCTACTTATATATACAATATAATAACCTCTACTGTCTTACCTAGCTTTATTTTAACCCATAGCTCTTTCCACTACCTGACAATGTATCACACAGTTACTCATTTCTTTACTGTCTATCCTATGACAGAACATGTGTTCTGTGATGGCAGCCACCTCAGCGTGCCACTGTATGCCTGGAAGAGTACCTGGCACAGAGCAGGCATTCAGTGGATGTGTGTACCAACAAATGGAGACAATGTTATAAAATCAAGTTGAGATCCCACCACTTTACTTTAAAGACAAGTTAGGGCAACCAAGTCACAACTGTTCCACTGAATTACTTCCACAATTTATTGCTGACTTCATTTTTGTGTGTAGGTGGAAGAGGTAAGAGACCACTAAAATCCTAGGTAATCATAAACTATACCATCTAAACATACTATCAAACACAGAGCAAATGCTTACCTGTTACACCAGTTTTGGGATAAAGGAACTGAAAGAATTCTTCGGGAATCAGGCCCAAACGAACTTTTCCTCCATGCTCAGGAAGAGGTGGTACAGGGGCAAGACTTGGCTGCCCTGTGTGGAAGATCCTTGTGGCCTGCAATACCCTACGAGTAGCAATTAGACAAAAATTAAAGGCTATTTTGCAGGTCTAGGTCATCTGTCTAACACTTTATATGTTTATTATTAGAATTACAATATATAAGAATGTAGACTTTGCAGACAGATTATCTGGGTTCAAATCGTACACCAGTCACTTGAGCAAGTAGATGAAGCTTCTGTAATTGCAGCTTTCTCTAGGTAAAATGGGAATAAAGAATATGATTTTATAGGGTTGCTGGGAGGATTTTAGGTAAAGTGCTTCGAATGGTGCTAAGCATACAATAAAGTTCTATGTACGCAATTAGCTATTATGTATCCACTGTGTTGTGAGCACCCTGATGGCCACAACTTCGACCTTTTCGAGTATACTGTGATGGGGTGCTAACTAACCACAGTGTGAAACAGGCCTTTCCAGTGTTGGGTAGCTCTACCTATGTTCTGAACTGCTGTGTATATACTTGACAGCTCTATCCATTAGTTTTTATTTTATTTTTCTATGTAACACACATAATGCCCGTGATCTGGGTTAAACATCTGTTCTTTCACAATCCTGACTGTCCACAAGGAACTGTCTGGTTTTGTTTACTACAATAAGGTATACAGCTTCACCAATTCATTCATTCTACAAATATGTATTGACAACTTGCTAATTACTGAGCTTGAATTATTGTACTATTACTGTGGATTTGTAAACTATTTGCATAGTCCAATAGCCCAAGACTGCATTTTTAGTAGTTACAGCACAGTGACAGCTCATTAAAATTCTGATGAAATAAAACCCTCTAGTCTTTTTTACATATGCTGTCAAGCTCAGTCTCCTTCAAATTCTCAGTATGTTTTTGTCCTACACATCCCCACTCTACCTCTATCCCTTCAAAGTGTAAGAGTTTATATTATTTCATTCATTTTGGTTCCATTCTTTTAGCTTTTGAAGATTATTTCTGCCTCCTAATATATTAGCTAGCCCACCAAGTTTTGTAATTTAGGAATCATGCTCAAGATTCTTTCATTTAAATCAGGGTTTCTCAACCTCATCACTATAGACAATTTTTGTTGCTATGGAAGGCTGTTGTGCACACTGTAGTGATCAGCAGCATCTCCATGGCCTTTATGCCACTAAATGCCAGTCAGCATCCCCCCGCTCCCACCAGTGGTGACAACCAAAAATGTCTCCAGACATTGCCAAATGTCCCCTGGAGGGCAATACTGCTCTGGAATAAGAACCACTGATTTATTTATTCAATTTTTTAATTTTTTAAAGATTTTTATTTGACAGAGAGACAGGGAGAGAGGGAACACAAGATGGGGGAGGAGAGGGAGAAGCAGGCCTCCCGTCCAGCAGGGAGCCCCATGTGGGGCTCAATCCCAGTACCCCAGAATCATGACCTGAGCCAAAGGCAGATGCTCAAAGACTGAGCCACCCAAGCCCCCCTTATTTATTCAATTATTTTTATAAAGATTTTAATTTATTTGACAAAGAAAGAACACAAACAGGGGGAGTGCCAAGTATAGGGAGAGGGAGGAGCAGGCTCCCTGCTCAGCAGGGAGCCTGATGTAGGGCTGGATCCTAGGACCCCCGGATCATGACCAGAGACAAAGGCAGACACTTAACCCACTGAACCACCCAGGCACCCCTCTTTTAAGTAGGTTCCATGCCCAATGTGAAGCCCAACATGGGGCTTGAACTCAAGACCCTGAGTTGAGACAGGAGCTGAGATCAAGAATCAGATGCTCAACCAACTGAGCTACCCAGGTGCTCCAAGAACCACTGATTTAAATCACAGAACTAGAGAACTTGCTTTAGGCCAACTCAAATCCTCTCCCGAACTGGCTGTCATAGTTCAAGCCCCAATCATCTCTTGCCTAAACTACTTAATCCAAAATCTGGTATTCCCACTTCTCAACAAATACCCCTTTAAACCTAGCCCCTCTACACTAGTGCCAATGTTTTTAAAATGCAAAGTTGACTTTAAAGCTCTTCAATAGGCTCTCCTGCTTACAGGAAACAAACTCCTTAACATAGTATACATGACACCTGTCAGATTTTAAATCCTCCTCTTTCTTCATTCTCCTATCCTCTAGCCATATGGAACTACTTACAGCTCTCAAGAATAAACAAACAAAAAAACCCAAACACACACCTCATGCTGCTCCTTCTGCCTGAAATGACTTTCACTAAATGGCTGCTAAGCCCAACCAGCCTTCAAAGCATCTCAAGCATATCCTTTTAAATAAAGGTCTCCCCAGTCTTACATTCATTCACCCTTATGGCAGGTGCTGAGAGCATAGCAACGAGGAGACAAGTCCCAGCCTTCACACTCTAGTGGGGTTGTGGAAAGTGTTAGTGTGTATGTCTATACACAACTTCAGGCAGCTGAAAGTCTACGAAGAAAAATGGGGTAAGGTAGGCGCTAAGAAGCAATGAATGGTAAAAGTCTTTTTTGATGTGAGGTCAGATGACATCTAAGTCAATGACCTGGGGGGAAAAGAAGAGAGCAAGTGCAAAGATTCTGAGCAACAATAAGCTTTTCACAGCAACAGCAAGAAGCCCGGACGGCTAGAGAGTGAAGCCAAAAAGAGAATATAAGGAGATAAATTAAGAGGTAGGAGGAGATCAACTCATGTTGGGCCTTCTGGGTTATGTTAACTTTGGATTTTATTTCAGTGAGACAAGGAGCTCTGGAGGATTTTGTTGGTGTTGGGAGCTCATGTAATCCTTACAGCTACTAGGAGAATGGGCCATAATGGGACAAGAACAGAGATGCTCGGAGACTAGTTAAGGGGCTGCTGAAACAGACCAGGAGAAAGCTGACAGTGGTTCATACTTCAGTAGCATTGGTAATGGAAGAGTGGTTACAAGTCCATGTATAATTTGGAGGAAGAGCCTTGCTGATATATTAGATATGGAATGTGAAACAAGAGAAATGGAGTATGTTCCTCTTATCTTACATATGTAAGTATTTTGTTTATGACTTCTATTAAAATTGTTTACCTGTATGTATGGAATCTTTTTTCTCTGCTAAGTTGGAAGCGACTGTAGTCTCACCTTACTGCACACACAAAAATTAATTACAAATTAATTAAAAGCCATTTTTTTCAAGGCAAAAATAGTTGTCAAATTTTGGTAAGATTTAGGTCTAAGTCTGGAAGCAAAAAGATAAAGTCGAAAGAAAACTAACATGATTTATGAAACATTAATAACAGATGTCAACACTGAGCAATACTATATATCCAGTGCTGCTTTTAGAGTTTTGCAGGAATTAAGTCTCTTGGTTCTCCTAACCATAATGTACTATTATCTCCATTTTGCAGAGGAGAAAACAGCTTGTTAAGTGGAGGAACCAGGTGTAACTCTAGCTTTACAGTCTTTGCTCTAAACCACTACTATCTATAGCTGCCTCCTCTCTCGGAGACTGAGCTCCAGCGAATGCAGGTTAGCCTTACTCATTTTTCTATCTTTTGTTATGTAAGTGACAAGACTGACTGATCAATGAATTTCTCTGACTCTTACCATCTGGCAGTAAAAGTCGGAATCTGAGAGAGAGACTAAAAACAACATGCTTCAATATTTTATTTAATACAACTTGCTTCTGGGTATGCAACCTAGAAATTCCGATTTCCGCGGCTCCGCCGCCTCTGAAGCTAAGTCCAGACGAGGGTCACTAGGGAAAGGGGCGGGGCTTAGAAGACACCAAAACCAGCTTCCAGTTTAGTTAGAACATACCACATACCCTCTTAGTCTTTGCCAGATGACCAGACAACGTTCCGGGCAGTTTCAATGAAGCTTTAAGCCTTTCAAAATTACCTAAAGAAGGGTAATTTCGGGCCTGAAGCTAAGACGGGGTTACACAGAAGTGAAATGAAGTGATAAAACAAGGACGAAGGGGGGGTATTACACCCCTCTTACTTACCCTGGACCGAGAAGCGCTGCGTTCTTCAGACAGGGGGCTGCACATAAGCAAGGCGCAGGTCAGCAAGGTCAAGGTGAAATCCGGTCTGTCCATTCCTCGTCCCCGCGGAGCCCGCCCACTAAGGCCATGCACCTCTCTCCAGTACCCCGAGACCCCCACGCGCGCCCCTTGCGAGCAGCGTAATTAATTCCCCACTCAGGCCCAAGTCTTGCCGTGCCTTTCTACACCCCCTTTCCTCCCACTTCCTCCAGTTACCCTAGGCACACTCCTTTGCAGTCACTCTGATGGCCCCGACCAGGGTCTAGATTTCTCACCCGCTGCAGCGGCCGCAGAAAAAACCACCCGGGACAGCATGGTCAAAAGGGTCCGCGCTGTACGCTCTGCGTCCCAGTGACCCAGACAAGACACTCTGTCAGGGGCGGGAGCAAGATGGTCGCTCACAAGTGTCGCGAGAAGAGAACACTGTGCCCTCTGTCCACTGACTTTGCCTCGTACTCTTTTTCTCGCGATAAGACGCGCGGAAGGCGGAGAACTTTTTGCCAGAGGGCCGCAGCCGACCGCGGAATGGAACCGTAGAAGCAATTCTCGCGAGATGTAGAGCGGCTGGAGCCTGTGGAGAGGGGCGGAGGCCCAGAGGGGCACCACGTGGGGCTGCGGGTGCCGTATCTCCGGCGGGCGTCCAGTTTGGGTCTAGGTTGGAGCTGGAACCGTGGAGATGCGGAAGGAAACCCCGCCCTCCCTAGTGCCCCCGGCGATCCGCGAGTGGAACCTTCCCCCTAATGCTCCCGCTTGTATGGAACGGCAGTTGGAGGCTGCGCGGTATCGGTCCGGTGAGCCGAGATCCCGGGCCTGGGGGCTCCCTCACCCTGGCTCGGATTGCCCTTTCCCGGGACTGGCCTTTCCAGCCCGCCCCCGCCCCGCATGCCTTCCCGACCCCTGCCTCGCGTCTCTTAATTCAGTCCCCACCCTTGCCCCGGGTTCCTGAGCTCAGATCCCGACTCGGCCCGCGTGCTGGTCTGTGCGGTCACCATGGAGACGAGCCCTTTCACTCCTCCCGCGCTGACAGCTTGTACTTCTTTTAGATGGGGCGCTCCTGCTCGGGGCCTCCAGCCTGAGTGGCCGCTGCTGGGCTGGCTCCCTCTGGCTGTTCAAGGACCCTTGTGCCGCCCCCAACGAAGGCTTCTGCTCCGCTGGAGTCCAGACGGAGGCCGGAGTGGCTGACCTCACTTGGGTTGGGGACAGAGGTATCCTAGTGGCTTCCGATTCAGGTGAGTCACTTTCTCCACAACCCCACAGGTGGAATGGACGATGGGGTACAGATCGAACCGGGTTCAATCTTTAATTTCCCATACTCAGTGCTTGGGGGAGCTTGAGGGTATTGGCCCGAAGGAGAGCTCTTGTGTAGCGGCAAAATAACCTTTCCGAGATTCCAAATTGCCTCATGGGAATTTCTAACAAAATTAGAAAGTGAGTTGGAACCATTTTTCTTCCCTATAACCTTCCCAGTATCACCCCCTCAACCCAGACCAAGGATGATCTTGATCTTAAAGATGATGCTTAGGTCAGTCTGTGCTGTCTCTTTCCATTTCCTCCCATTTTCTTCTTTTAAAATGTCTTCGTTCTGCTTTGTTTGTTCTGAAAGTCAGGTTCAGCAATGGAGTGTTTGGAGTTTAAAAAAAAAAATCAGTATTTGGATATTGGCAGGCATTGCATGGAAGGATAAGTGGAATGTTAAAGACTGAACCTCTCTGACAGTTGAACTTGAGCACTACCTACTTAAGACAACTTTTGGAGGGTTCTCTGTACTTAACCTGACACTGTGCAAGACATTCAGTTATTCACAACATTTCTAAAGAAGCTACAGGGCATTTATTCAAATTGTTCAACAAATACTAATGTCCAAGCAATTGGAAAGATTTAACCACACCAGACTGTATGCTACACAGATTGTTGAGACTTTATCCTTGTCTCTTGGGACTTATTTTCCAGTGTTTTCTCAAAGAAGCCAGATAATGGATTTTGCCAGCCATTCCATCTTTCTCTGTCTTCCTAGAAGCTTTCCCTGCTTAATTGTCTGGACTGTTATTAAGAAAACAGTAATGCCAGCGTAAAGCCAGGTGGCTTGGAAATAAGCTAAATCCTCTAGTAATAATGGGTTTTTGCTTTTATAGTAATAGGTTACTTTGTTAGTTTAGTGAAGGTGGACTCACTTGAATCCTAGAAGTGACTTAGTGTATTAGCGTAATCCACACTCATTTTCCTCAACCTTCTCCCCACTCCCAACAGGTGCTGTTGAATTGTGGGAGCTGGATGAGAACGAGACACTCATTGTCAGCAAGTTCTGCAAGTATGAGCATGATGACATTGTGTCTGCAGTCAGTGTCCTGAGCTCTGGCACACAAGCTGTCAGCGGTAGCAAAGACTTCTGGTGGGTGCTTATGCTCATTGCTTCTGCATCTTAGACCTCTTGGGTGTCTTTACTCTCCTGTTAGCCTCATTGAGTAATGTTTTGGGTGTGCTGTAAGAACACGGTTATTAATTATGACATCTCTACAACATTTCTAGAGATAAAATAATCCATTGTGAATAGGGCTTAGGAGAAGTCCAGTAGGCAATGACATAGGTCATGTCAGTTAACAGAAGTTCTTTTTCTTTTTTTTTTTTTTTAATCTATTTGACAGATAGAGATCACAAGTAGGCAGAGAGGCAGGCAGAGAGAGAGGAGGAAGCAGGCTCCCCGCTGAGCAGAGCGCCCGACGCGGGGCTCGATCCCAGGACCCTGGGACCATGACCCGAGCCGAAGGCAGAGGCCTCAACCCACTGAGCCACCCAGGCGCCCCAGTTAACAGAAGTTCTTGTTTGAACATGTGTTTTTATGTAGATACTCCAGGTCAAAATTAAGAATCTCTTTCCTTTTGCTTCTTAGCATCAAGGTTTGGGACCTTGCCCAGCAGATGGTACTAAGTTCATACCGGGGTAAGTACACGTTCTTTTTAGTCCTGGCCTTAGCTGGTTTGTTTTTATTCTCCCCTTGGGCTCTTTGAACTTTAGATATTAGGGAAAACAGTTCCTTGCCCTTCTGCCTGATAGTTTTCTTCAAAAACTATAGTCAGGCCCCAATATCTATCCGTTGCCTTTTCAATTTCCCTATTTCTGGTAATGGCTTCACCATCTTCTTGGCCACATGAGACTCCAGCTCTCAGTCCTTTTCTGCCCTTGCTGCTTCCTCATGATCAGTGGGGCCCCGAGTTCTTTGGAGTCTTTTTCCACTTGGTCAGTGATTTCCCTTTCCATTTCTGATGCTCCTTTTTGCTTTCAGGTTTTACTTCGCACAGATGGTGGCACTTACCCCTTCTCTCCATCTGCAGCCCCTCATCTTTTGTGGTTCGTGTGGCTTGTGGGTTAATATCCCATTTTCTTGTCATGGCATTCAAGCCCTCCTGTCGCTCCTCCTTCAAACATACTGCTCTAATTGAACCGGATCACAGGAGGTCCTTGACTTTCTCCAAGAATAAACCCCGAGACTTGTGAGTCTTGAACTTTTGAATATTCACCTCCATAAAATTTCTATTTTTCTGGCGAGAGCTATCACTTTCTATTAATGTTACTTTTTTTTTCTTTTACTCAATTTCATTAATAGTGGTAGCCGCTGACTTTATTAGGGGAGCCATTCTTCATGAAGATTATACCTGGAGCATTAATGTGTGTGTGGCCAAGAGATGTAGATGTTGGATGATCACCTGGTTCCCTCAATGCCTAAGCGCCATTCCCTGCCAATTCTAACTGCAAATGTATGGTTCACATATGTGCCAAAGGAAAAATCACAAACTCCTAAAGATCTTGGACCTTCAGGGTCCGAGACTTGTAAATGGTCAAACAATGTTAAAATGCCAACCTAGCATCTAATACACATGCCTTTTGTTTCTTAGGCCTATGAGGAATTTTTTTCCTGCTCTGCCCTAACTCTTTTAGCACTTCCTCCATTCATCTTTTTTCATTAATTCTTTGTAGTTCTGTCTTATTCCCCCCACTGAATTGCAGATCCCTTGAGGGCAGAAGAACCACTTATTCTATCTTTTGTATCCCCCCCCCCCCCATGGTGCTTATCTCTGAGCTTTGCTTTCAAGTGAGCAATCAATTCCTTTTCATTGTGTGGCTTTCCATGGATGCTAGGGCTAGGAAAGAACTGTGAGAGGTGGTTTGACTACCTCTTCTGTCAGGCAGAGCCATATTCAGATATCTCAGGTAGTCTGGCTAAATAGTATGTGGTTTCCACAGCCTGTAATAACAAATAACAGTGATCTTCAAAGTTTTTTACCATGTAGGCCTCCTGAAAAATTTTTTAAAAACTACCCTCTCACCTATTTTTTTTTTTATTTTTTGTAAATTTATTTATTTGTTAGAGGGAGAGAGAGAGCACAGGCAGACAGAGTGGCAGGCAGAGGCAGAGGGAGAAGCAGGCTCCCTGCCGAGCAAGGAGCCCGATGTGGGACTCGATCCCACGATGCTGGGATCATGACCTGAGCCAAAGGCAGCCGCTTAACCAACTGAGCCACCCAGGCGTCCCTCTCACCTATTTTTTAATTGGCATCTAATTTAAGTTTAGATAGTTGCAAGGGAGGTACTTTCTGGCCATATCATTATTGTGCACTGGATTAGTAGATTAAGCCCCTTTAATCTCTGCAAAATGTCTACCAAGTAACCTAACTGGCTAAAAACCAACCTGCATTGTTGGGCTAGCTGGCCGAGTTAGACTTAACTTTCTATTGGAAAAAGTCTCTCTTCATTTTTAAGTTCAGTTCAGCCTGTCAGATGTGTCCTTATGACAACCATCTGCCATGGTTTTCAAAATTTTCCTTGTTAGACAGAAACAGAGATAAATCCCAGAATCACCCTAGCGTTTGTGGTAGGATGAAGCAAGGCCAGCCCCTGCACTGAATTTTACCCGGATGCTCTTTTTTTGCTCTTTGGCTCTTAGGGAAAAGCTTCTTTGGTTTAATACCTTAGGTTTTTTACACCTGGGCATTGTACCAGGGCGCGATGTGGGGTGGGTGAGAGGTGTGCATCCCTTCTACAACTGGGAGAAGGGGGATGTGAAAGTGGAGGCAGGAAAGGGGCACTGGCAGACCCTGGCAGCTCCTCAGTCAATTTCAGCAAATGTTTCAGTGTGCAGACCTCCTTTGAAAGTGTCTGTATGTTATCTGGAGGTGTGTGGTTACTACTGTATGAGAATTGCTATTCTGGGATGTAAATTCCTTCACTCTTCTTGCTTAGCCCCTAATTTTTCTTTCCTTTTCTTTACTAATTCATTTTCTTCCCCAAGCCTTTGTAGGTTTTAGAACTCCATCAACATCTTCTTTTAGGTTTTGTCTAAACCAAAATCTCTCACAAAAATTTGTTTAAATTGCATCGTGAGATAAGGCCCTTTTCTCACACCTCCCTGGGTAGTATCTGGGCTGTGCGGTAGCAATGCCTGCAGCTTCTGCTCTGTCTTACCTCCCTTCCTCTCTCCTTCACAGCTCACTCCGGGCAGGTCACCTGTGTCGCGGCCTCCCCGCACAAGGATTCCATGTTCCTTTCATGCAGTGAGGTGAGATACAGCCTTTCCTTCCCTCCCTACTTCCTGACCACACTTGAACCTCTGGCCACAAGTCTAGTGTGGAGACTTGGCCAGCAGCTGCTTTTTGGGTTATGAAGCCTTTTTCTTTTCTTCCTTCTAGGACAACAGAATTTTACTCTGGGATACCCGCTGTCCTAAGCCAGCATCACAGATGGGTGAGTCTGAGAGCCAGTGGTGGGAGGGTGGTCCTAGGAACCCACCTGGAAGAAGGTGGCTTCCTTGGCCAGAGACAGAGGCAAAGTCACCAGATGCTCAATCAGTGTGACATATGGGGGACATAATCACTTCTTTCCCCACTGAGGCTCTGTTGATTGCATTTTGTGCAGTGGGTACCAAGAGGAAGGATTGGTTTGTGGGTGACTGATTGACTTTACATTTCTGGGATGGGTGGGTAAAGGGGCCAGGACTGTTGCCATCATGCTTTATGCCTGAAACCTGCGTGTGACTCGTGTCCAGAAAGGGCAGGGGCCAAAGGATAAATGAGGGTGTGAGGGTCAAGGGCAGGGACACAACTGCCTTAGCAGGTTGGGAAGGTGAATAAAGGTGTTTCTGGGATTTGGAGTGACTTTGTAGGAGAAGCTCCTTCACAGAGCTGGGCTCTGAGTCTCGTTTCAGATCCCTCTTCTCTCATTGCAGGCTGTACTGCCTCTGGCTACCTTCCTACCTCCCTGGCTTGGCATCCTCAGCAGAGTGAAGTCTTTGTCTTTGGTAAGGCAACCTGTCTCATAGCATTTGGCTCTGGGAAGGGGGAGGATGAGAGCACGCTGACCCCATAATGCATGAGGCCCTAGCTGCTCAGTCTCAGCAGCATGCTTGGGCATTATGTGAATTTTACCAGTGGAAAGGGTGGGATGATCCAAGAGTGGATTTAGTTTGGCTTGGGAAAACATGATGACTTTTTAGATTTGATTCCTGATTGTGTCCTCCAGCTCCTGTATTCTGGGCATGGCCAGAAGTCAGTGGACCACAAAACAAGTGGATTGCCAAATAGGGCATTCTGTTGGAGAGTAGGAATAACTCCCATGCTCTCATAGCTGCCAGGCTGTACATGTGATGACATAGTTAGTGGTTAAAATAATAACTACCTTGTTCATTAATTTTCACAATCACCAGTGACTAATTACCCTATTTGACAAAAGAAGAAACTGATGCTCAGAGTGGTTAGCTCGTGTAAGGTTGAGGAGCTAGCATTCAGATCCAGGTCTGGCTGACTCCAGGGCCCATGTTCTTATCCACTGTGATGGGCTTCCTCTTTTCTCTAGGTGATGAGAGTGGGACTGTCTCCCTTGTGGACTCCAAGAGTGCAAGGTGTGCCCTCAGCTCAGCTGTGCACTCCCAGTGTGTCAGTGGGCTGGTATTCTCCCCACACAGGTACTGTCCTTTGTCCCCAGGGGCCTGATGGGTATGAATGGGACAGTGCTGGGGCATGCTTATGTTTGCAGAGCATCAGCTGATTAGGTCATTCCTTAAAGCAGATGGTGCTCTGGCTGAGGTTTCAGAAGCTGATGATCTCTGAAGACCATAGTCCTTTTTTGGGTAGTTTGGTTTCTGCCTGCACAGGGCTAAAATAAGATCCTCTTCCTGCTCAACACCCAGAATGATTAATATTGTGTGCTTCTGAGACTGTGTGGTAGGGAAGGTTTCTGGGTTCTTGCTAAAGCTTCAGGGCGGACCAGATGGGGTAGTTGGCCGCCAGGATGATTATCCACCCTGGCTTATTCCATTTCCCTCCGCTTTCCCTGGAACTTGTAATGTGGACTCGAGTGGTAGCCAGACCTTAACCCAGGGTGGGGATCAGGCCATCTCCTTCGGGTTACTTTTGGGTGGGAGGTGGGGGCTAGACCAGGCAGGATTCCTCTTGGGACCATGGCTTTCCCAGTCATAACCTTCCTCTTGCTCTCCTAGCACCCCCTTCCTGGCCTCTGTCAGTGAGGACTGCTCACTTGCCGTGCTGGACTCGGGCCTTTCTGAGGTGTAAGTGTGAAGTGGGATCCTGTGGTCAGGAATCGGGGAGAAGAGCTGTGGGTGGCTGGGTACTTTCTGTCTTCATCAAAGTGCACGGTCTCACTCAAGGGGACCGGGTGGTGGGAGTGGCGGGACACTGTCTCCCTGTTCCTGGGGCTGACTCACAGCCAGCTCTGTCCCTGGTAAGGAGGGGTGTGGTGGTAGGTGGGATGTCCAAGTCTGTTGATCTAGCCATCTCCAGAAAGGGACTACCCATTGCTTCTCGGCCTTTTGGCTAAGATCAAGTGCAGAAAGGGACTACCCTTTTCACATAAAGAACAAATACGTGATATGCGACGTGCTGTGGGGTGAGAGGCAGCAAACCCAGTACTGGAATTAATACTTCTTTCTCACCAAGAGAGCCATGATTTATTTGCTCTCTGATCCTGGCCCATATTTCTCTCCTTGCTTTAGCCACCATTTCTTTATGGAATGAGGGCACTGGATTGAATAATTGATGAAGTTCTCTGTGGATAACTACATTGCTGTCATGGTGACAAGGCCACACATATAGTGAAGTTTGTGTCACACATCCAGAAAGGTGCTCTGGTTGTGTTAGATTCTCTCTTCTCCAAGTCTGCTTTTTTCTCTTGTCTCTCATCATCCCCAAACTTTCCTTTTTTCTCTTCTAGGTTTAGAAGCCGAGCCCACAGAGACTTCGTGAGAGATGCTACTTGGTCCCCACTCAATCACTCCCTCCTTACCACAGTGGGCTGGGACCATCAGGTCCTCCACCACATCCTGCCTACAGAGCCTCTCCCCGCCCTTGGACCTAAGAGTGTTGCCGAGTAGAGTGGATTTAAGACAAAAAGCAAATCCCGCCCGAGTATCCACTCCATCTTCCCCTGCCCTTTCTGTCTGTGATACCACACAGGAGCCTTATACAGTATGTTGGTACAGCAGATCTGGGCAATTAATAGGCTTTGTCTCTCACCCTGAGGGAAGCTGGATGCTGGGATCTTGTAGTCATAGGGAAGAAAAACTTTCTTAAAATTGGATATGTATGTGTGTCTTTTGAGTGTGTGTGTAGATACATAGTTTTTGGTGGTGGGAGGGAATTTAAAAAAAAATCCATCTTACATCTTTCCCAAGCCCTTCCCCACCAAAAAAAAAAAAAAAAAAAAAAAAAAAGTTCACAAAAGGGTTTTATGCTTCCTGTGTAGCTGTGCATGAAGAATTGGCCAAGACTGGATGAGGTGTGGGATGTGAACATCCTTGGATTCTTGGAAGCAGCTTATATACTACTCATGGAGATAGGAGCAACTTTATTTTTTATAGAACTTAATCTGCCTTTCTTAATGGCAATGCTTCCATTCACAAAAATCCCATCCAGCTCACCTCAAGGAAAAGCCAGGACACTCGTTGTGGTTTTGCACATCTCTTTGCCATTAAACTGAGTCAAAAGTCCATTTTCTGGCTGAATAAAATTTTGGCTGGTGCCTGTATAACGTTCCCACGCCTCCCCCCTCCATCCCATGGAATTATATATGTGAAAGATGAGTGTTTTCCTGTCATAGATCCCGTTGAAAAACGTTGGGGGACGGTGGAGAGCATAAAGGCATTTCAGTTAAGTTAAAAACTGACATAGACTTGCAGAGAAAGGTCTACCATATTTCTCACTGGAAAACAGCTTGGGGTCTGACCTCTCCTGGCTTCTGGACCCTTTTCTCTGGATATAGGAAGTCTGAATGCTGTTTCTAGGGACTCTGTAGATTTTAAAGTACAGCATCAGAGAATCAGAAATACTAGTTGGTGAAATAAAAAGCTGAGGCTTTGTTGGCCTATCTTTTGAAGCGTGTACTATGTGTAGTTAGACATACCTCACTTGTGGG
Source organism: Mellivora capensis (assembly GCA_004024625.1). Classification (NCBI taxonomy): domain Eukaryota; kingdom Metazoa; phylum Chordata; class Mammalia; order Carnivora; family Mustelidae; genus Mellivora; species Mellivora capensis. The sequence goes on along the minus strand of PISX010002520.1, from coordinate 13,696 downwards.
AGTCATTCAGGTATCAGTCAGAGCCCAGTATTTGTGTGTGCTTCCCTAGCCCCTTAGAGTAGCTACTTGGGACTTAAATATTGGGTTGCTTGGGTTGGTGGACTAGTTAACTGCCAGAAATCATGGCCAATTACTGATTATGAAACTAAATAACAATCCATTATGTGCTTTGGTGCTTTGCGAGTTTAGCTCAGCTAAAATCACCTGAAACTGGGCCAGTTTGAAGGGGAATATGGACAAAATATTTGTAAGTAAAACTTCCATGCTTTACCCTTGCCAAATGTGAGGTCTGTCATCACAATAACCCTGAGTAAAAATACTGGAATTTGTAGTCATGTGATTACTGGGTTTGGGGTAAGATGGGAAGAAAGCCTTCACTGCTCCTGACCATAACTTCTTGGAAGGTAATGGGGTGGGTGGGTGGGTGGAAACACTTAAGTTCTTCCCAGAGATAAACTTCACAAAAAGTTGTGATGGCTTAGAGAAAGGAGGGGTGGGGTGGTAGGAACTAAATTTGCCTAGCCCTTTTCCTCCTGAACTCAGGAATGGTGGAAAGGAAAGCAGTGGAGATGAGAACCCAAGGAAATGTCTGTTTCAAGGTGGTTAAAATGACAGCAAAGAAGGAAACCCTAGTTTTTGAAAAACCACATTATCTTACTGTAAAAGAAAGTTGTTTTGGATTCATGTCTGTGTGGATGAGAGTAATCACATCTATTAATGATTGCCACCAAGACATTTGCAAATCTGATCAAAATCACCAGCCCAGGTAGGAATGACTGTCCCAGTTTGGGTTGAATATCTGTGTTACAGTGAGCAAAAAAGGTGGTTTAAAATAGAAAGTGACTCCCCAATGAGAAATGCGATAGCCCATGTGGTTCAGTAAGTCCTGGACGAGGGGAGAGTTTCAGTAGTGTGAGCATGGTGATGGTTGGGAATGGGCTCATTTTACTTGGCTTAAACCTACAGGCATTTATATTGCATTTAACTTCACTGGTTCAGAGGTCTAATGCTGGAGTCAATCCATTTCCCCATCTTCATTGTTCTTATTCTGAAGCCCACCATCCTGACCCACTGATGTCCACTGCTGACCTGCAGTCACTGCAGTTACAGGCTCACTTTTCCGGCGGCACCTGGAGCCAAATGCTGAGGGAAGCTCGGTGTGCTTTCAGGTGGCACCAGACCCTGCGCTTTCAGGTGGCACCAGACACTGCTCTGATTCCCACGGTGTCTCCTGCTCCACAGGACAGCAGGCGGCCAGTTCTTTAGTAGCCATATGAACATTACTTGCTGATTCTCCATCACATTAGAGCAGCAAAATCACCCCAATAGTACTGTCTTTATTAATTTATTACAGTACTCTGAATTGCCTCAGTTTTTAAAAAGTGTCTATGAAATCAGGGATGTAGGGAAAATACACACTTTTTAAATATGCGTTAATATGTTAAAAATCCCTACACAACCAAAAATCATCTCATATCACATATTGGAAAACACTGCTCTAGCTCACCTTTTTTTTTTTTTTTTTTTTTTAAAGTAAACCTACCACACATGGGGCTCAGATTCACAACCCTGAGGTCAACCCTGCACACTCTACCAACTGAGCCAGCCAGGCAACCCTGTACATTTTAAAGATGTAAAATGGTAAAGATCTTTCAAGTTTGCACCAATCTAGTCAACACTCTGGGCCCTTAGATTCAACCAACTGATTTTATTCAAGTCACACTTGTCCAGTTTATCCACATGAGTATCACAAAAGATTTGGCCAAATGCTCTGTTAAAAGCAAAGTGTTTCGGCTCCACGATGTTGCTTTCCTCTAGTTGAGTGTTGTAAAATATGGGCGGCGATGCACTGCTGTGGGTGTTTTTCCCATAAGCCAACTATAAGACATTAGTAAATATCTTCTCCCTCGTGAGAACAGGCTAAGCAATAGGGAGTATTTTCAAGTATCCGGGTGGGTGTATAAAATATCTAACAATGGTGGTATTTTTTGAGAACAGAGTGACATGGTGCAGTGACTTTGAACATAGCCCTCATTTAGTGTTTTCTATTCATCATCTGCTATACACATGGAGTTACAGTTGCCATCCTTGGCATGGTCACCGCTGAATGAAGCAGAGGCCACTCCTGGGCGTCCATTGTTTCACTGCAGTTTCTTTTCATCCTCTGTCATCATAAGGCGTGGGACGGTTAGGCCTGAGATCCGGCCTAACCCACTGCAGCAGAACAGGATCCCGGAGGACTGACCCAAGCGCAGATGAAGATGATCCAGGCTGGCAGGCAAATTTAGCTCTGTCCAGGAGACAGCATTCAGAACTAGTGCTTCTGGCAGGAGTCAGGATGGAAGGGCACAAACCTAGTGGGAAATCTAAGTGATATGGAATCTGAGAGACAGAAGGGGCCCGAGGGGAGGCTTAGAAGTAGAGAGAGGCAGGCATTCACTTCAAGAGGGGTCTTAAAAGATAACCAGCAAGGGCCCCAGGTGCCTGGCAAGAATGAGTCAGCACCCAGGCCTGGGGAACAACTGTAGTGTCTATAGTTTACAGAATAGGAAGAGAAATGAATACACAGACCTCTTAACAAGAATTAGGTGACTCAGGCTAGGAATTGGGAAGGAAGAACATGGTCATCAGTGTCAGAAACCACACCAGTGGTAACGTAACCAGTGGTTCAAGTTGTTGTCCGGCCTGATCCAGTGTTGCTCTCAGGAAGCTCAATTATCTCCTGATTCAGGTCACTCTCAGTCCAAGGAATGGAGTGTGGCATTGAGCATGCAGGTGGCCCCAGTGATGGTGCAGGGTAAGAACTGGATCTCAAGTGTGTTTAGCAACAAAACTCATGTTTTCCCCATTACCCCTATCCAAGAGCGATGAGAGAGTCAAATACTTCAAGAGGGAGACCTACACTAGCTTTTGGGGGTGTGATCAGTCTGTTCACTAGACTAGAAGCTCCGTGAGAGCAGAAACTTGTGTCAGGCTCACCATTGTACCCAAAGTGCCTAGCAGGGCCTGGCGTCTGTTCAGTGAATATTTGCTGAATATTTAAAGGAAGACAAGGATGGATGAACAAATGGAGACATAGTCTCTTTAAGGTGGGTTATTCCATCAGGCTTGCCTAGAGTTTTGCGGAAATACCCTTTGCCTAAACATTCTATACCATTTAAGGTTTTTGTTCCATGATATCCAAGCAATCTTCTGATTCAAGATTTAAGATTCTGATTTCTTCATACTGGATGGAATTCAAATTCAATGACTAGTACTTGTATTACCCTGTGTCATTTTTTAAAAATAATTTATTTATTTATTTGACAGAGATTACAAGTAGACAGGCAGGCAGAGAGAGGAGGGGAAGCAGGCCCCGTGTCATTTATTATATTGACATCTGGTTAGTACCTCAGTGACATGTGGACCAGGTGAACTATCAGTTTCTGAGAAGATGGGTATCCAAGCTGGTCCTCCACGACTGAGCTTCAGACCCTGACATATGGGACCTCCTCTGTAGCAGGAAGAGAAGACTGATATATCATAAAAGCATCTGACTACATATCTATATTGTTTATCTCTCATATTGTTGTATTTTTAAACATTGGTTCTCAGGTATCCAGAATTATATTCCTTATGTTCCTTAAGTTCTAAGTACTGGCTTGTATACCGGATCAAACATTGTTCACTCACACAAAGATTCAGGTTTTTGTCTTTTCTTAAGGAATTGAGAGGTCGGGATGCCTGGGTAACTCAGTCAGTAAAACGTCTGCCTTGGGCTCAGGTCATGATCCCAGAGTCCTGGGATCAAGTCCCACATTGGGCTCCTCGGTCAGCGGGGAGCCTCCTTCTCCCTCTGCCTGCCACTCCCCCTGCTTGTGCGCGCTCTCTCACTCTCTCTCTATCTCTCTGACAAAAGGAAGGAAGGAAGGAGGAAATAAATTGAGGGATCTTCCAACATGGGCTCTATTTCACTCCATGGCCACCATTAGTGGCTACTTGGAGTACTGTCCCTGTTCATACCAATCTCTGTTGTCTCCTGATCAAGGGGCTTCATGTTATTTCGTGTGTATCATTGGGCTTGAACTCTTGTTGTTCTAATAAAGTGGAGAGGGCTATTATATTGTGTCCACTTCACCCATTTGTGTCACCTGCCTGGCGGGTGTCAGCATGTGAGTTTGAGAACCTCACTCTCGGGGGAGGGAAGCAACTCTTCCAGCATCCTTAGTGACAGCTACCATTCACTGAGCCCTTACTACATGCAAAGTCCTGAACTAACAGTTTTTCATACATTATCTTTTTAATCCCTATAAAATCTTATGAGGTGAGTATGGGCTATTACTTCCATCTTACAGGTGTGGAAGCTGAAGCTCAAAGATCGAAATAACACCCATGATTATAAAACTTCTAACTGATGCACTGAGATTCAAACCTTGGCCTGCCTAGGTCCAAAGCTGGGACTTTTCAACTTTGTATTACATTGCTACCCTAACCAATAACCTGATAACACTGGGATTACTGCCTCCATATGGTGTTTACTCCTCTTCATACTCAACCCCTGGGGGGCAAATCCCAGAAACAGGGCTGAGCACAGCCCTGACCTCGCCATAGCCCTTGGTGGACACCCACTCGGCATGCCAGTGTCAGACTGAGCTATCACTTTGCAAGCTCTGAGAGCTACAGCTCGACAGGAGAGGGAGGATGGGAGGTGCTGGGGTCACTGTGACTTGGGCAGCAGCCCATTAATCACTGCCCCTGGCTTTGTGTGTGTGTGTAGCTGGGCTATACCAGCACTGTCCCAGAGCTCCTATAAAGGGGCTCGAGCCCTAACCTCACAGCTCTCAGACCTCTGAGATGGGCAGACTGTTGCTGTGGATTGGTGAGTGCAGCAGGTCCCAGCCCCCACAATGTTACTCAGTCCAGGAGATACCAGGCTTCCTACGTTTGTCACCTCTCGAGTGCCTGAGAAGCAGCCAGGGGCTCGAGGCTGGATTAGATGGAGGTGGGATGGGACACAGCAAAGGGCTGGAAGGGCTCAGGCAGGAGTGATCTCAGCAGTGGTTCTCCAATCCAGCTACCCATTAAATATCTTTACGCCCCATTCCACGCTGGACCAGTGATATCAGAATCTCTAGGGGAGGAGCCAGAATATTACTACGTTTTATACTTACAACCAGGGGGAGAATCACTGGCCTAGAGCTTTTGCTGGGACTTCTAAGTCATCGTTGTCCCCATGCTAATCAGCATGTATGAATCAACATGGTGTTTGTTGGGGTGAATAGGAGCTTCGATAGATCTGGCAACACTGGCACAACTTAGAGAAGAGGACGTGAACGCAGCGTCTCCATGTGTGTGCCAGTGTCTGGCTATGGGCCCCAGTTCGTGGGTGCCCTGGAAGACCGGAGGGGGGCTGGGACATGTCACTCTGGGGGAGCATGGGAATTTGAATGTGATTCCATCCTTTGTTTCCTGCAGGCCTGGTTCTTGTGCTGAAACTGCACGATGGTAAGGACATTGCGTCCTCCTCTCCAGAGCTGGGGAGAGCTTCTCCGGCTGAGAAGTGCTCTGTGTGGAGTGTCCCCTGCAGGCCCTCCCTGTCCCGGCTCCTGTGTCTCAGATCATTGATCTGCTGCATTTCAGTGGAGGATTTTCAGCCCCGGCCATTTGTGTCGCTCTGTGTGCCAGGATCCAGACTTGAGGATCCATTCTGATCGGGATTGCATAAAGCACTCTTTTCCCCCTTGGGCCTCAGTAGTAGGGGTGGTGGTGGGTGGGGAACAGACCTCAGGGTTGCTTTAGGCTGTGTTTGCATGGGGTTTGGGGCGTTCTGGTGGCCAGGCCTCCCGGACTGCGGTCACAGCGGTCAGTGGAAGCCGAGCTCCATACCCTCCCTTGGTCTCTGCCAGCTAACACGTGTCCTCCCTTGCCAGGCGCTGCCTACAAACTGGTGTGTTATTTTACCAGCTGGGCACAGGGTCGCGCCAGCCCTGCCTCCGTCTTGCCCCAGGACCTGGACCCCTTTCTCTGCACCCACCTGATATTTGCCTTTGCCTCAATGAACAACAATCAGATTGTTGCTAAGGATCCCCAGGATGAGAAAACTACGTATGCAGAGTTCAACAAACTCAAGCAGAGGTGTGTTCATTGGCATGTGGGAATCATTTTTTCAGGTTTTACAGACAGAAGAAAATTAATCCTATTTCTCTTGTTACTCATCAACTTTCTTCTGGTTCTTCTGGTCCTAGCCTCCTCTCAAGTGGGCCTTGGGAGCATCCGCGCCTGAGAACTCCCTGTTGAATATCACCCCGAGCTCATTCTTTCCTCCTTGCCCTTGTGAGGGCTTTGTTGCCTCTGCCTGGTAACCCCCAACTCACCTTTCAAGCCAGTGGGGCAGAGTTCATGTACTCATGCTGTTCCAGTGCTTCAAGGAGAGCCTGCCCATCACAAATGCTAGGGTCTTTATTACCATTTGTCGCCTGTACCCCCCAGCCAATATGCCCTACCCCGCCAAGGCAAGGAGCAGGGTCTCCAATATGTTTGTATACCAGTGGCTGGGGGAGTGCCTTGCACACAGCTGATGCTAATTAAGTGCTTGCTTAACTATTCCTCCCCACAACTCCTGGGTTCTCTCCCTGTCCAAGGGGAGGTCTGTCTCTGTGTGAATGATTACAGACGGCCAAGGTAAAAATCCTTGTCACTTGATCACAGGCTCCCTGAGAGCAGGGAGCTTGTCTGTCTCACTCACTGTTGTATCTCAGTCAAGCACCTAAAGCCATGAACCGCGCATAGTAATTGCTCAATAAATACTTGTCGCCTAAGAAAACAGTGAAAAGAAACATTTCAGACTACTTCTTTCTTCTTCTTTATGTGGGAGCATCATGGGGATGTGGGGGAGTTTTGTGGACTTTGGACAAGCCTGGGGGGAACCTGGGTTGTGACGACCCATGGTTTGATTGTTCTCCCCTCTTTTCCTTCCTTTTCTTCCCTGTGCTTTGCTCTGCTCTCCTCTCTCCCTCCCTCCACCTGCCTTCCTCTTTCACTTCTCCACCCTCCCCCTCTACTTTGCACTGTTCCCCAGGGACCCACTGGAGTGGGGGCCCAGGTTACCTCCATTTATCCTCCATCACAGGAACGGGGAGCTGAGAACACTGCTGTCCATTGGTGGGTGGAACTTCGGCACTACCAGGTGAGACTGCAGCCCCCTCCCTGCTGTTTGAATTCCTCCATCGCGGGTATTTAGCCCCGCCCCGTGATGGGAGGGGCTTCTAAGAAGGGTGGGCCCGCCTTCCTCTCCTCCGGCCAAAGCTGTGTGCCCTCCGCGGGGCGAGAACAAAAGGGCTTAGTGGAGGTTGCGGTTCTGCAGAAAGCCCTCCTTCCTCGCCTCACCCCGGGTCTCCTGCAGGTTCACCACTATGCTGTCCACATTATCCAACCGGGAAAGGTTTATTGGTTCGGTTATATCCCTCCTGAGGAGACATAAGTTTGATGGTCTGGACCTCTTCTTCTTGTACCCTGGACTGAGAGGCAGCCCCAAGAGTGACCGGTGGACTTTCCTCCTCTTAATTGAAGTAAGGCCACGTCCGGCGGGCTCCAGGATCCAGCAATGATTCGATTTTTATCATATCTGGGCTCATGGCGCAGGAGGAGCAGAAGGCCAGGGGCAGGGGCAGGAGAATGGTGGCAGAACGTTCTTTTACTGCCATCATCTTAGACGTGTCAGGCGAAAGAGCAGGAGTCTTGTGGCTCTTCCTCTTGGTCACAGCCAGGTCCTACTGCAGCAGGCCAGCCCAAGGGACGCCTCCTTTCGGCAGCTGCCGGGCTCTCCCTCTGGCAGACAGTCTGCCCCCTGAGCTCCTGACCCTACCGGCCACGCCTCTACCCCTCCCTCTATTAAGTCGGTTACCGTGGTGGCTCGAGGCCACCTCTCTCGCGAGCCCGGGGGAAGGGCCCGTGTCTGGCTCCCCTCTGTGTCCCCAGAGCCTGGCTCGAGGGGCTCTGTAAATAGTTTTCCTGGCTGTTACTTTCTTTTCCTGACGGTGCGGACGCTGCCTCCGCGTCTTTCTTGGTAGGAGCTCCTGTTTGCCTTCCGGCAGGAGGCGATGCTCACGGCGCGTCCCAGGCTGCTGCTTTCTGCCGCCGTCTCTGGGGATCCACAGGTCATCCGGACGGCTTATGACGTGCGCCCTCTAGGAGGGTGAGTGGGTGCTGCCTGGCGGGGCAGGACGTGGGAGGCAACGAGGCAGCTCACGCTCACAACCGCCGCACCGCCCCCGCACTGCCCCTGAGTTCTCCACGCACAGGTGCCGGTGGGTGGGGGCGGGGGGGCATCCAGCTGAGGGACATGGGTGGGGACCAAGGTTAGCTCCACATAGCCCGGGCTTTCTTTAGATCAGAGGTGGGGTGTAGAATCGGTCCCAACCATCTCGTCCTCTTGGGTAGTGCGTTCCGCAAAGCCTTTTGCTGGGTCTCACAGGCAAGCATCCCATGGGCCCGGCCTCTGCCGTCCCAGCGGACAGCGGTAGACATACGCTCTGTCGCCCATGGCTGGCATCAGAGGCAAATGAAAAATCACCGGCCGCCACAAATACAAAAATAGGAAAGCCCAGCCAGGCCCAGCTTTCCTAGCACCCGTCTCCGTGCAAGTTACAAAGCTGAGCAAAGAATAGCTCATAACTGACTTTTTTTTTTTTCTTTTTTAAAGATTTTTACTTATTTGTCAGGAGAGCGAGAGAGCACAAGCAAGGGCAACGGCAGGCAGTGAGGGAGAAGCAAACTCTTCTTCTGAAGCTGAGCAGGGAGCCTGACCCTGGGCTTAATCCCTGGACCCTGGGATCATCACCCCAGCTGAAGGCAGTCACTTAACCCATGAGCCACCAGGCATCACTCAGAACTCACTCTTTCTGGACATGCCAGCTCTGGGTTAATCTCTCAAACCTCAAGAATGGAGTATTTACAGAGGAGGAGCTGAGGCAGAATGAAAGAGAGGATGGGGTGTTTCCGTGTGTGATGACACCAGGGAGCCGGGCTTCAGTGTGGGAGTCAGGGGGAGAGACCCGGTGGGGCATAGAGTTTGTCAGCATTGGTGTGGATCGCAGGCAGGATGGAGGGAGTCTGACCCTCAGGCAGCTGGGTGACTGCAGGCAAGTGAGCCTGTCAGAGTCTCACTGTCTTCAGCTCTAAAATGGAGACCACTGTGACACTGAGGCCATTGACCAGGTTAAAATTAAATGACGGAATCCTTGTACACCTTTACACCTGTGACCTGGTAAGTGCTTACTGACACTTGTTCATTCTGAAAGTGTTCTGGAAGACATGGTTTCCCTGGCGCCTCGAATGGTGGAAGGACAGATGCTCTTTAGCTGCTGTGGGCAGTACTGCCTTCCTCATGACCATTTACGCAACCTGTTAGTACTTGCATCAGGCACGAGTGTGTTTCCTTCTGAAAAGTTTTAAAAAGATTTTATTTATTTATTTGAGAGACTGAGCGAGTGTGAACGTGAGAATGGGAGGAGGGGCAGAGGGAGTGGAAACAGTCCCCCCCCCCCCAGGCGGGGAGCCCAACACAGGACTCGATCCCAGGACCCTGGGATCATAACCTGAGCCGGAGGCAGATGCTTAACCAACTGAGCCACCCAGGCGCCCCACAAATGTGTTTTCATGTCCAACTCCTACCTACTTCCCTGGAAGCTCTCAGGATGGTCCTGAGGCATGGCTGTCCCTGACCAGCAGTTTGCTGCGGTGGCTCATCTCAAGTAGATGACACAGACAGGCGGGCAGCCTGGGCTGAGATGGGAGGGCAGCTTGGGTGGCCAGGGCACAGCTAGTTAGCTGGCTAGTCCCGTGGTTGATCTGACTTGAAAATCTCGTTAGCCCAATCTGCTTATCTCCTCCTCTCGGGCTCCACAGACTCCTGGATTTCATCAATGTCTTGTCTTACGACTTTCATGGAAGCTGGGAAAAGCTCACAGGGCACAACAGCCCCCTGTACTCTCTGTCTGGAGACCCCAGCTCTTCGGTAAGGAAAGACCTCAAGGGGCCCAGACGCCTGCCCTGAGCCCGGGCCATCGGCCCTCAGTAACACGGCGGGGTTTGTGTTCTTTCTACCTGCAGGCGTACGCCATGAATTACTGGCGAAAGCTGGGGGCGCCCCCAGAGAAGCTCCTCATGGGCCTCCCCACCTATGGACGTACCTTTCGCCTCCTTAAAGTCTCTAAGAATGGACTGCAGGCTGAAGCCGTGGGACCTGCGTCTCCAGGAAAGTACACCAAGCAATCTGGCTTCCTGGCTTATTATGAGGTGACAGAAATAGGGACATCTATCTGTGAGGGCTTCTCCATTCTCTAACAGGACAAGAGCAAGGTCAGCAGGGCAGAGGCAAGGGTGAGGGCTGGAGACAGGACAAAGAAGTGGTTTACCAGTGCAGGAGAAATCCACTATCAGAGATACTTCCTTTTTCTTCAGGGGAAGGTATTTGAGTCCCTTGTAGGGGATAAGGGGCTCAGTCAAGTCCAAGTGGAGGGGGGCCCTTCGAAAGAATCTTAACTGTTATACAAGTCAATCCTGACTTACAACTATCTGGCCTAAATAAAAATAATATCTGAAATATATATAATTTCAAACATTTGCAAAAGTAAAAGAATAGTGTAACCTCCTCTCCCCTCCCCCACTCCCACCTACCCTTTCCCAGCTTCAATCACTAAGCTCTCCTGGCCAATCTTATTTCATCTTCACTCCCTGACTCCCTTCCTTCCCACTGCTGGATTCTTTAGAAGCAATTCAAGACTTTCCTTCCTACAGATTCTTTCTTCTTCCCCCAGTTCCATTCCCTTATTCTCTGTCTCAACAAAGCTTTCTACTGAGTGGAAGGAAGAGACCCAAGGGGATATAAACACAAGGGAGGATAATAAGAGAAACAGGGAGTGTGGCTTAGGGATCTGGAAAGGTCTCATGGAGCAGAGCTTTGGAGCACAGGAAGAATCCTGATAGGCAGGAATGATGAGAGGAAAGGGCTTCCCAGGCAGAGAACATGCTGGGGCACATGGTGTATGTGGGTGCCTTAGGTAGGAGGGGAGGCACAGGGTCTCCCCAGTCTTTGCTCTCTGCTGGCTGGCTGGCTGGAGAGATTTTCCTGATAAGCCAGTGAAGGTTTTCCTACAAGTGATGGCATAGTGGAAATAATATTCTTGAACAACATTACATCCAAAGAGATGTTGACGGAACCTTTAAAGAACCAAAGAGGAAGAAAGGAAAGAAAAAAGGCCTGGGACATGAGCTTCTACAATGGGCTGGAACACTTCGACTAATATGTGACAGAGGGTTTCCAGTACAAGCCCGAGCACCTAGTAGTCACTCAGATGGTCGAGTGACTGTAACTACCCAGTCCTCCCTACTTTTGAGAACTTTGAATTTATTGGAGGTTCACAAGCTAGTGTGATAACTACCGAGACGGGACCCTTTAGGCTGATTTCTAATGAAGAGAGGAGAGGTTTATTTATGGTAACTCTTTGAAAGAGATCTGGGTTTGGTCAGGTCGGATAGGTTACTCTTAGTATTGGCATTGATGTTATTTAGCAAAGACCTGATTTGGTTTCTAAGGATGTCATCCACTCCTTGGTTCTATCTCCCTTTCTGTCATGGACATTAGAGAAAGGAACATGTTCTAGTAGGAATTTGTTCAGGAAAGAGAAGGTCCTCTGTGAGTGGCTTCCCGCTACCTCTTTGGTCTGCCTCTTCCAACTCCCTGGGGAGGGGCCCTTGGTTTCTTTACCACTGGGAAAAAAGCAGTGTGTCTGCTGGTATTTCTCTCTATGGCTCTTCCCAGAACTAACCTGGTGATCCTCTGGGCAGGTTTGCTCCTTTCTCCAGAGAGCGACAAAGCACCGGATTGATTTTCAGCATGTCCCCTACGCCTACAAGGGGAAGGAGTGGGTTGGCTATGATGATGCCATCAGCTTCAGTCACAAGGTAAGACCTTGGTCCTTTCTTGCTCCGGCATATAGTTTTCTTCTGGCTCCCATGAGACTCTTATCTGTACAATGTGTGTAGTGTGTGTGCCTGTGTGTGTGTGTGCATGCGCACATGTACATGCATGCGTCTCTGCATGTACTGGTTGGAGGATAAAAAGGCAAGGGTGGCTGGATCAGGTGAGTCTCAGGTACCTGACCTACCCGGGGTTTCCTAATCCCATCTATTCAACCCTCCCCTTTTGAAGAGGAGGAATTTTGGTTTTGAGGGGAGAAATGACTTCTTTCAGTTTACACAGATTTTTGGCAACAGTTTCTCCTTTTCCGTTTGGACCAGATAATTTCATACCAGATATACAGCAATACAAGGTAGACCATGCTAAGCGCTCCATGAGTAGCACTGATATGTGGGATAGGAGAGTCAGGGAGGGCCTCCTGATGGAGGTGAGCAGCAGGGTGTAATAATGACATGGGGAGAGGTTCAGTGGGTACTGAAAGCTCATTCAAAGTAGGTTCAAAGAATTTGGGGAGGGCAGAGAATTTTTGTTAAGTGTAAGAGAAGGTGGTGAAGTGCAGGCCGGTTTATAGGGGGACTTGAATCCCGGTGAAGGTGTTTGGCTCTCTTCTTGCAGGTATTTTAAGACAAAATCAGGTTTCTGACCAGGCATATGACCTGTAAGTTTGAAACCTTTAAAACTTAACTCTGATCACCCCCTTACCCCATGCAAGCGATGTTGAATGGAAGTGAGCCTGGTGGGTTTCCATAGTGAATTACAACAGAAATGGCATGCCGTTGGTGATTTCCAAACCTGCCTGTGTTTTGGAATCACCTGAGACTTGACAAATATGGAAATTCTTGGTTCCACCCCTGAATATTTAGCAGGTCTTAGAAAGAATTTATAAACTGTTTTAGTATGTCCCCATGGGATCCTGCTGTAAGCACTTTGGCATTCTGAAAGCACTGGGGAATGCAGAGGTGTGCAGGGAAGATAGTGAGGGCATGGACCAGGTGGTTGGAAGAGGAGGTAATTTTTGAATGAGAAATGATCAGGACTTGGCAACTGCCTGGATATCAGGGCTTATTAGAAGTTCCAGTCTCCTCTATTATGAGTGATGCAGAAGTAACAGGTGTCAGCTGTCTTTGGGGGAAGTTTGGGGTAGAAAGCATCAGAGAGGGCAGCATTCATGAAGACCCACCATAACCTCCCCTGTGCATATCACTGGGTGAAGCCTGCTGCGGGGAGAGAGGTAGAGAGCATGGCTTTCAGCCTCCAGGATCTTACTCTGGTTTGGGGCCAGAAGACACACACAGAAAAATTCAATGACTCAGTGGAATTACCCAATTGGATGGAATTAAATATATGACCCGCAAGGCATGGAAGAAGGAATTGACCTACGTATGCTGGGGGAGGACCAAGGCCAGCCAGGATGGTGTCCTCGCTTTGAGGGGCTGTTACCACACCTTGCAGAACTAGAGGGGGGCAGAACCCTGTGTGAGGCTGATTAAGGGATTTCATCCCAGAATCCCAGAGCTGAAAGAAACCTCAGAGATCATCATTGGGAGAGAATTATCCCTGGATTTCTCAGTGTTCCTGCATGGTCTGGGCCCTCTGAGCAAAGGAAGCGGACCAGCTCTCATGAAAATAGGAGGCTGCCTCTCCCCCTCTCTCTAAGCCTTTGCTATGGTCCCAGATGTAGAGGTCCCCTCCCCAGAGAGGGCTTGTCTACGTTCCAGTGAGGCTCTCCCTCTCTCC